>CM077148.1:191686683-191774444 GCA_039583875.1 Platanthera guangdongensis
CATTTCACATACGCACACATTCACTCACAAACACAATATACGCAACACACACACACAAACAAATACACACTGGAAACACACACTCACAACCACACATCGCACTCACACACACTTGGCACACGCATTCACACTCACAATCACTGGAAACACACACACATTCACACATTCACACACATTCATACACTCACATTCACTGGATACACACACACTACTGGACACACACACTCATTCATTAGACACACACACACTGGACACACACATACATAATGATATTATTATGAGCAAATACAAGAATTATAAAAATTGAACAAACACATTCATGTCTCAGTTTGACACACACACACTCACAACCACACAACGCACACACACACACACTCGACACATCACTGGACACATCACTGGATACACACATGATACACACATGATATTAGGAACAATTTCACACCATACAAATTGCAAACGGAAACCAATCAACTGCAGTTCAAAGATCTTCACTGTACAGAATTGTTCCTAATGATATTAGGAACAATTTCACACCATACAAATTGAGCAAACGGAAACCAATCAACTGCAGTTCAGTGATCTTCATCACTGTAAAGAATTGGGAAGAAATACCTGCTGTTATTGTGTCCAGATGTGTAGGAGGTGACTGTTGAATCTGCAGTTCAGAGATCACTCAACTGGTGGAAGAAAGAATGGAGGGGCAGTTGCAGAGTTTCGGGTACCAGCAGTCGCTGAAAGACGAGATCTGGATGAGGGGGAAGAGACGCCGCCCGATCTGCGAACGAGAGAGACGTTGACGAAGCTCGCGAGAAGAATCAACTGTTGAAGATGCAGTTTCAGGATCAATCAACTGCGGGAGAGAAGAATGAAGGAGCAGTGACATAGCTTCGGGGAAGAGAATCGTACCAGCAGTCGGAGAAAGACAAGAGTCTGGATGAGGGGAAGAGACGCCGCCGGATCCGCGAACGGGAGAGAGATGCGCAACAGATATTTCCCGGCGGGATGGATTCCTCCTCACGGCGACCGGGAGAGAAGCCGGCGAAGCTCGCAAGAAGAATATGCCCTAGGTTTTGCTCCTGCAAACGCGATCCACCGGAGCGATTAGCCGCGGTTTCGTCCGTGATCATTTGACAGGAAAAGAAACGCCGGTGGATGCAAGTGCAGTGGAAAAACAAACCGGTTATACCCAAGGGCATTTTTCGAAAACGGGCACCAAAACGGAAAAACAAATGGGCCCCAAGTATTCCAGCATTTTGAGCCCAACCATCAATTCCGTTTTCATGAAACAAAATATCGTTTCATAGTTAATTTTGCGTTCGTAGTTAAATTATAAATTTTGTTTATTCAAATTTTATACAATTTATTTTGTTTTTATTTGACGCTAAAACATAATTTTAATAAACTAAAATATTTCTTAATGTGATTATAAAGCATGTGTCCGGTGTCCCTTTGACACGACGACTGCTATGATTTTTTACCACTACAAGAAACTGAGAAAGTAGGAGAAAAGGCAGTCTATATTTTGCGGCAATCTTTTAAAAAATGCATCCACAGATTCCCAAACCGCGCGCACCTTTTGGCGTTCCGCGGCTCCCCTTTATCGATCCCGCAAGAACCCGCCCACAGTTACTCAAACCCTTTGTTACTCCGCCGACGGTAAATTCCCGTCTCTTTCGTTGATCTGTAAAATGATTTGTGTTTTTTTAATTTTAATCTTTTCAATTGAATTTATCTTGGTAACTGTGGGCTTCATGGGGGTTTTTGTGGATCTTAACTGCATACCTTTACTGATTTGCAAACCCTCTTGTTATGCTCGAGAGCCTCTTGCGGTTCATAATTTAGAGGTCTCATGTTGCTGCATGAACAAGGTCATGATGTTGAGGTGTTGGGGTAATGTTGACGCACCATCTTAATTTTATTTAATGTTTGTTTAAGTCAAATATTTAATCTTTGTATGGCTATATGGCTTGAAATGTAGTTCTTGAGAAGAAAACAAGCTAGTTGCATGTGAATTGGGAGAAGACAAGGAAATGCCATGCTTTTAATATTTATCATCAATTAGAGGTAAGTTTGTCTTTGAATATTTGGAGTAGGTAATGTATGAACTTGATATGCATGAATGAAAAATCCCTGTTTTTATCACAATCCATCTTCTTCTTCTTCCTGCTGCGATTGCTAACATCTGGTACCAGCGCTTGGGGGTTATTCCCAGTTTCTAGACGAAGGGGAGGCGAAATAGCAAGACAAATATTGGTGTAAGAAGGTGTTGAGGTATATTTATATTAGTGTTTAATGGGCTACTTAACGGGTTGGTTAGGATCCGATAGGAATCCAAACCCGTAGTCGGGGATTTAGGGTTTCGCCTATAAATACCCCGCTGGGGGCAAGGGTAGGCCATTCCAAACTAGATGGTCACGCGGATGCTTCGAGCACTCTAACATTCTCGAAGTTTGCCCTAGCCCGCTCCCGTCCCGTGACCTAGCAGCCGTCTCCCGATCGCGATTTTTCTGCGCTTCGCCATCGCTTGTCGTCGCCGATCGAAGGAGAAACAATCCCGCTCGGGATTTCCTGCATCGCCCTCTGCCATCGCAGCCGGAGGTTGGGCGCTTACGCTGCCGCCGGGGAAGGAAGCACAGTAACAGTCGTCGATCAAAGGCGCCGGAGTTCGTCGCAAGGAGGTCGCATCCCGCTCGCGTTTTTTTTTTCCCTGTTTTCGTCGATCGGGAAAAACGAACGAGCACCGCTACTGTGCTAGCTGATCGGGAAGAAGGGAGAAACCGCCGTTCGTGACTTCTCTGCCCTAGACGACCGGGAAGGAGATCCATCCCCGATTTCGCCCTAGCCGATCGCGAAGGAGGCGGATCGCGGCCTGTGCTGTCGCTGCTTTCACGATTCGCTGGATCCCGTGCTTTCGTCGATCGTGAAGACCTCAGATAAGCCGCCGATCTCATCGCTCCTGGGAGATTCTTCCGTTTTTTTTGCGATTCGCCGCTCTGTGCGAGTTTCCTCCGTTGGTGATATCTTATCTTGGTCGCCGGATTTCTTTTCTCCGCCGCCAGGTTAATTGGGGGAACAACGATGAAGATGAAGGATGGCTGCACTGCTTGAAGATTGAAGAAGAGGAGTTCCTCTGTAGAGTAAATCAATCTTCTGCTGTTAGTTCTTATCCATCCAGCAGTCGTGGTGAAGATTAGCGGCGGTTTCTTTTGTCAAGGAGTTGATTCCAGCTGCCAGATTCATCTTTTGGATTTTGAACAGGGAGGGATTAATCCAAAGTGTTGCTTGAAAGGATTCACTGCATATTCCTGATTCTCACATACAGTTTTTTTTTCTCTGAATTGGAGAGAAACTTTTCACTGAGAAGCACCTGTAGGAGGATTCCACTCTTCTTCTTGGCACTCTTCAACGGAGATATTGTATTTGGTGATTTCTGTCAGTCGAATAGGAGGATCGAACAATTTCCCTGGATTGGATCTGGAGAACTCATCGTCTCTGCGGCTCAGGTGATCTCTTTCTAGTATTTTTCTGCTTGTAATTAAGATTGCTAGTAGAACACTATCATAGTGGAAAGGAACACAAAAATGTCAAAGGCGTTCAGTCATTCCTCTCTCGTGCCGATGATCAAGCTGGAGAAATTCTCCAACGCCGAGTTCAGTGCCTGGAAGCGCAACACACAGTTCGGCATGAAGTACCTGAACATTTTCTACACAGTGCAGACTGTCTTTGAAGAATTCAAAGGAAGTGACGTTGAAGATCAATGGGTCAACGACGAGGATTTCTGCAGAGACTACATCCTGAATTGCCTCTCCAACAGGCTTGCAGAGACGTACGGCAAGATGCAAAGGGCCAAGGAGATCTGGGAAGCCTTAGAGGAGCAGTTCAAGGAGGAGGAGAACATGTCCAAGACGCACCTGGTGGACAAGTTTATGACATTCACCTTCACTGAGGAAAGGGAAATCCTGCCACAGGTTGCTGAGTTTGAAAAATCTGGTGGACAAGCTCAACAGTGAAAACATCCCTTTGCCAGATGGATTTGTTGCAGGGGCGATCATTTTCAAATTGCCCTCGGCCTGGTATTCCTTCAAGACTGAGATGTACCGGAAGAAGACGCAGGTGAGTCTTAAAGACCTCAAGCGTTTCATCTGCATTGAGGATGAGAACCGGACGAGGCACGCTATAGAGACGATCAGCAAGCAGTCTTCCACTGCTAACATGATCACGCACCCTAAGCGGAAGCCTAAGCCTGACAAGACTCGCCCACCGACCAGTGCACCCGCAGTTGCTGCCACCAGCAAACAAATCAAGAAGAAATTCAAAGGCAAGTGCTACAACTGCAATAAGTGGGGTCACTGCGCTTCCGAGTGCCGTCAGCCCAAACGGGGCGAATCCAGCACACCAAGAACCAATAATCAAGCCAACATGGTTCATCAGACTGCGCCTACCGACTTTGTTGCCATGGTCGGTAACGGGACGGCCAGTTCAGAGTGGTGGCTCGATTCAGGTGCTACCTGCCACGTCTGTCACAATCCAAAGCTTCTGGAGGATGCACAAGAGGTGCAAGAGACTGTCACTGTTGCAAATGGAGCTGTAGCTGACGTGCTAAAGGTCGGCAATGCTACCTTGACTCTCTCCTCAGGTAAAACTCTTACTTTGAAAAATGTTAAATTTATACCGACATTAGCTGCTAATTTAATTTCTATTAGCCTGTTGTGCGATGCGGGTATGTCTTTTAACATTACTGGTGGTCGGGTAACCCTTATGGTTCACTCACATTACTTTGGTTGCGCATATGTCGTTAACGGGATGTATAGGCTGAGTCTAGCACACGAGGTAGTTAATCAGGTTAATTCTAATCTGATAGATCCTAAAACTTTACATGCAAGACTAGGACACGTCAATTATAGAAAACTTCTCCTGCTAGCTAGAACTCACAACATACCCCTCGACACAAAAACCATATTTGAAAAATGTGAAATTTGTGCTCAAACTAAGATAACTAGAACACCTTTTAGTCAGGTTTCTAGGAGCACACAATTGCTAGAGTTAATACATTCCGATATTTGTGACTACAAAAGTTTTGTCACTCGAGGCGGTCGGAAGTATCTGATAACTTTTATCGACGACTACTCTAGATTCAGTCACATTTATCTCCTTAAAACCAAAGATGAAGCTTTTGAAAAATTCCGAATTTTCAAAAATAGGGTTGAAAATCAACTTGACATGAAAATAAAACGGCTAAGAAGTGATAGAGGAGGAGAATACGTCTCGGGGGAGTTCAGAGATTTTCTTGCCAGCAATGACATAATCCCTGAAACCACCGCTCCATATTCCCCGCAATCCAACGGCATCGCTGAAAGGAAAAACAGAACTTTAACAGAAATGTTAAATTCTATGCTGCTGACTGCTGGCATGCCTGCGGCCTATTGGGGTGAAGCCGTCCTCACGTCAAATCACATTCTTAATAAATTTCCTCATGCAAAGTTGACTAAGACACCCTACGAGCTTTGGTTTAAGAGGCCTCCTAGATTTGACAATCTTAAGACCTGGGGCTGTATCGCTTATGTTAGGATACCAGACTCTAGAAGAGCAAAGATTGGACCCAGGACTAATACCTGCGTCTACCTAGGATGTGCAGACGATAGTGCTGTAGACAGGTTTCTGGATCTCTCCACTAATACTGTAATAGAATCCAGAGACGCTGTCTTCTTTGAGGATAAGTTCCTTAAGGACAAGAACCTGACACTGCCAGGTCTGCCAGCCACTAGTACTGAGCCTTTAGTTGAACCAGGACAACGTAACTCTGACACTGAGCCTGTAGACACGAGTGGTTTAGATACCAGAAGGCTATCTAGTAGAGAGAAAATGCCTAAAAGCTTCGGTACAGACTTCGTGACTTACCACGTTGAAGCTGATCCATCCACTTATAAGGAAGCGATGCGATCTAGAGACTCTCTATTATGGAAAGAAGCCATAGACGAAGAGATGAACTCTCTCATGCAGAACAACACATGGACTTTGGTTGATCTGCCCAAAGGGGCTAAAACCATTGGCAATAAGTGGGTTCTGAGGAAGAAGCTTAATCCTGATGGGAGTATCGCAAAATACAAAGCACGTCTAGTTGCCAAAGGCTTCACTCAAGTGAGTGGTGTAGACTACTTTGATATATACTCACCTGTATGTCACTATGCGACTATTAGGATTCTTCTCGCACTAGCATCTATTGAACATTTCACTGTTCATCAGATGGATGTCAAGACTGCATTTCTGAATGGAGATCTGACTGAGGAGATCTACATGCACCAGCCTGAAGGGTTCGTCATAGAAGGTCTAGAAAATAAGGTCTGTAAGTTGATTAAGTCACTATACGGATTGAAACAAGCACCCAAAATGTGGCATGAAAAATTTGACACTTGTGTAAAAGGCTTGGGTTTCAAATCCAGTCTATCAGATAAATGTCTGTACGTTAGAACAAGTGCAAATAAAGTAGCCATCATATGCTTGTACGTTGATGACATGCTAATTCTGGGCACTGATCAGTCTGAGGTGAAAGACGTGAAAGTTGCCTTGACGGCACAATTTAGCATGAAAGACCTAGGTGAGGTGAAAACCATCCTAGGAATGGAAGTGAACTTCACAAAAAAGGGTATTACCCTGAGTCAGAGTCACTACATTAGAAATCTACTGGAAAAGTGGGGTTACGATAAGAGCAAAAAGGCTGAGACTCCATACGATTATAACAGTAGACTGAAACCGAATGAAGGTTCAGCTATCAGACAGTTGGATTATTCCAAACTCATAGGAAGTCTCATGTACGCTACTACCTGCACTAGACCTGACATAGTCTTTACGGTCGGCATGTTGAGTAGATTCACCAGTAACCCTGGGAAGGACCACTGGGACGCCTTAGACAGGCTAATGAGATACTTAAAGTATACTGAGAAGTACGCTTTATGTTACAGTGGGCATCCTCCAGTGCTTGAAGGGTACTCCGACGCATCTTGGTGCTCGGAAATCGCTGATTGTCGATCCACTAGTGACTTTGTGTTTACACTAGGAGGAGCTGCAGTAGCTTGGAAGTCTAAGAGGCAAACGTCATTGCACTATCCTCTATGGAATCGGAACTCTATGCTCTCGCTTCAGCTGGAGAAGAAGCAGAGTGGATAAGAGATCTGATATTGGACATTCCAATGACGAGTCTGAAAATGCACTCTATTTCGATTTATTGTGACAATCAGGCCACAAAGACCATTGCTACAAATACGTTGTTCAATGGCAAGCGAAGGCAACTTAGGATGAAACAGGCCTGGTTGACCTATCTCACCAGTCAGGGATAATCTCCCTATTGGACGTGAGATCAAAAGATAATGTAGCAGATGTCCTTACTAAGGGCTTATGTAAGGTTCTCACATCTAAAACATCGGGGAGATGGGATTAACGTCCATTTAGGAGGACTTAATACCTAGCTTATGTTTTAAATTTAAGAACCGTTGTCTGCTTACATTCAAGCATCTACGTTGAGCACACTAAAGTATTTCAGATGCTATCTGATGAAAGCTAGAGGTGAGATAGTTGCCAGTCATTCCAAACTTGATGACTTACGTAACTATTCTTTGCCAAAGGCTGAATTGGGTATCATTCCAAAAAGGAGTACTGAGGTTGCTGATATGTGTCCTGATATTATGATTATTAGTTATATCATTCCAAACTTGATGATATAATAGTCACAGCTTGTTGTATCATTCCAAACTTGATAATATAGCACAATTGTGGAACGTTAATAATAATCTTAATAATCGAAGGAACATGGTTTGATTCTATGAAATCAATTAATCTAATTTTGTGCAAGTTAGATAGAGATGCTGTTTTTTGGGATTCTTTCCTCCCAGTTAGAGTATTAAGTTCACCCGCTGTTAGAACTAATCACTTTATTTCTGCAAATGTTTGAATTCATAGAGATTTGTCTCATGACATTCTTGTTGTAATTGTTTGCAGGAAAAGTGGAGATTGGAGGAGAGACAGTTGATTTTGACCCAGATGATGATGATCTGCTTTTCGCTTAGATCAATTATCGGTTTGAGATTTCCAGTTTATTGCTTTTTCATGTTTGGAACATTTGGTTTGAGTTTAGTATTTTGTCATCTAAAACTCATATTTGTTTTTCTGGAAAAACTCTTGTTTGTTTGGTCATTATTAACTTTTGGATAAGTAGCATCTTTCTTATGCTAACACTTATATACAATATAGGAGGAGATTGTTGAGGTATATTTATGTTAGTGTTTAATGGGCTACTTAACGGGTTGGTTAGGATCCGATAGAAATCCAAACCCGTAGTCGGGGATTTAGGGTTTCGCCTATAAATACCCCGCTGGGGGCAACGGGTAGGCCATTCCAAACTAGATGGTCACGCGGATGCTTCGAGCACTCTAACAGACATGTCAGCGGTATTTTCGAGGAAGGCTATCATTATGCATGTCAGCGATATTCTCGAGATGAAATAATAAAATACATCAATTTTATTAAAATTGACTTGACATGCATGATGACATATGGATGCAGATGAATATTAATTAATTAATAGGGTGAAGCCCCGGGCCAAAAGCGGACGATGTACTGTCGCGGTTGGCCGTAGGGGCGGGGCCCCGTGCCTATCAATCGTGTCGTATGTGTGCGTGTGTGTGCGACTGTGCGTGCGCACGTGTATATATAGACACACTCACGCACACACATACAACTGACAGACACGAGGCTCCGCCCCTACGATCAACCGCGGCATACCCTTACGGAGACAGGAACTATCAATTAATTAATGTGAAAAATAGTTATACATCACTTTTCAATTTTTGTTAAAAAAATATTTTCTTTTTCATTAATTAATACCATAGTAGGTATGAAAGCTCTACTAAAAACTTTTTTGATTTTCTGAATTTCCATCGTAACTTTTAATCTAGGGATGAGTGTAATTACTTGAATGGACATTGTATTTTATTTTTTCAAATAGACTATAATATATGTTATTATTTTTTGAATGGACAAGAGGGTATATTAGATAAGTTTGAATTTTTCATCAACGATAACTTTTCCCTTTTAATATTGTAAATATATATATATATATAATGTATGTATGTATAGATATGTATATATATATGTATGAATATATTTATGTATGTATATAGATATATATATGTATGTATATATATATGTACATATATATAGTGTACGTGTGTTTAGTCAAAACCTTTTTGGGAACTCTATAAATCTAAATTATATTGTGTTGGTATAGTGTATATCATCATCAGTTGCCTAAATCTGATTATTTGGAATTAGATTTTGAAGACTCATTTACAATCCATTAATGGTGAGTGCTACATCAGGTGTTAGCTCTAGCTTGTACCGATATTTTGCACAACTTCTAGCCACATTACCTTTAATCATATAACCCTTTTCCCTCTCAAACTATTAACTCTGTCTAACAACTTTGTTGGTTTAGGCCTTAGTTGGTGCATGTTGTGGGCCTTGTGGCAGTTGTGAACACGAAGTGAAAACTATGATTATGAACGCAGTGGTGGGAAACATTAGTCACGAACGTAGTAGACTCCTGGATCAATCGTGTTCTCAGTGCAGCAATGAACAGAGTAGTAGTTTGTTTACTAGCAAAGAGGTATGGTGGCAGTGAAGCATCCTGAATCCGATGACAGCGAGTGTCTTTGGGGCGGTGAAGCTCGAATAAAGGTAGCTCCTAATATGATTCTAGGATAACAAACATCTACGTGAAAGAAAGTGCGGGAATGAACTGAATCACACACCAAAATTAAAAGGAAGTTACCAGTCTTAAAAGATAACTTAAACCCCAAATAACAAAGATACCGTTTTAGAGCAAGTGATGGAGTTATGTTAGAACTGTTGAAATATTGAGAGGAAAATAGAAGGTGCTTGTTACTCTTCTAAAGGGTATTTAAAGAATTACAAGGACACAAGAAACATTGATAACTTGTATGAGGCTAAACATATGGAACCAAATACACAAAAACCTAGAGACTCTAATACATTGAAAGAACTCCAACACCACCCCTCATAAATACGATAACTTCAACACCACCCCTCAAGCTGGAGGGTATAACCTATGTTTGAAAATGTCATATGTTGATAAAAGGAATGAAAGTAGAGCGGGAAACGATGAATATCTGTGGTGGCTCGGGGTGCGACGACATGAGCGCACAAAACACACGAGTAATACACACGATTTCATCAGTCAATACGACAAACACATGGTGGTATGACAACATCATCTACACTCAAAAAACATGTGGAAACACAGTAACAGAAGATGTGGGGTTGTGCGAGTCCATTTAAACACACAATGAGACTCATCGACTCAATACCACAAACACACGATGGAATGACAACATCATCTACACTTGAAAAACATGTGGAAAAAATATGGTAACGAAAATGTGGGGTTAAGCGTGTACATTTAAGCACAATTTTCAAGAGGGAAAATAAAAAAAGTATCTTGATGGGGTTACCCCCTAAACATTTTCGAGTCAAACCGGTAGGAATTCAACTGAAACGCTCAAGCAAGCCGATCCAACCGAGTGAACCGCGCTCAAGCGTCCGCTCGAGGGGAACAAAATCAACCCAAAAGGGGGGACGAAACCAAGCACGCACCCACCACTTTTGCCACCTCTGGCTCCACCGCTTCCGTCCGCCATCGTCGCCGGGTAAATTGCTGGGCCGCTCGGACCGCCCGGTGGCATGTTCATCATTTCCGGAAAATTAGTGATCCAGGTGAACGGAACGGAGCAACGTCATTTGTCAACTCAAGATCTACTTACGCGCAATTACCAACACGTCCATTCAAGAAAGCTATCAAGAGCCCTCAAGTCTTCATTTGACGAGAGGAAACCAGAGAGAGACAAGAGAGGTGGTTAATCACTCTCCTAGGATCTCATGGGAGAGGGAAGGAATGGTATCCGGAGGAGACAAATATGAAGATTTGGGAATCATGGGAGAGGGAAGGAATGACGTCATGGCAGCAAGCCGGAAGCGGCTAGATCGCATCAAGGGAAAACTCATTGAGAGAGAGAGAACTTCTTTGAGGGCATGGTAGCCGGGTGATGCAGGACGACGCGTAGGGTTTACGCGTCGGTTGGTTTTTTTTCTAGGAAACCCTAAATGCATGCGATGAATAAATAATTTTGCCAATTTGAGAGAGGGCACAAAACTTTTAAAATTTCGCAACTTGGATTTTTGAAAAAACACAAAATCACTTCTTCATTTCAAAATGAATTTTACTTAAATAAAGGTTCAAAATTAAATCGGGGGACGGAAGTTCGCAACTTCGTTCCGTTCCCATTGTCGTAGCAAAACGGAAATCGTGAACTCTAAATACGTTTCCGTTTGCAGTTTTCGACGTAACGTTTGCTGACAACATTCGGACGAAAGCCAGCAATGAGACTATTTATCCTAATGAGAAAGTTTAAATACACACAAAGGAGGGGAGAGAACAAGTTACCCACGAAAAGTGTGTCTTCCGTATTCGAACTCGTTGGTGATCACGTGAGAGAATCCTCGTCACCTTCGATCTTCCGCTCCGAGGTCGGCCGCTATAGCACACAGGCGCCAAGGATAATTTTCTCACACTCGCACGAAAGTTGTTCCACGGAGTCGCTCACGCTAGAGAAGTCACAAACCTAACAACCTAAGATTCACCTGCTCTCACACTTAAGGTGGTTCCACGAAATCTCGATCTACCATAACAATGAGGTTCCACAAATTGTCCATCTCTTCACTAAATTGGATAATCAAACAACCACTTCTACTGTTCTCGACAACAGTTAAAAATAACAAGTTTATCAAACTCTGTTAACAGTCGAGTAGGAAATCACAACTAAGCACAGTGAACTCAACGGGAAAACACAGACAAGAACCACCTGACCAGCTATCAACTATAGGAATCCAAATCAGGAAGCAAACACACAACGATCTTCAAATTCCGGGAATCAACAAACTCTACAGGAAGTAAAAGTAGGAGGCGACTCAACGGGAATCAAGCAAGGCAACAATCCTTCACAATATTTATTAACATCAATCTCATAAACATTCACACCTAAACTCCTAGACAGGAATCACAATCTTCAATCACTCAAACAATATTTTCATCAATCAACCACACCCCAAAAGAAAAACAAACACATCCCCTTTTATAGGGTTACAACAGAGAATAAGAAAATCGAAAATCTGCTACCGGAGGCGCGGCCATGGCGGAAACGGGCTAAGCGGCGTGGCCGTCAGTTGAGGCGCAAGCATCGTGGACGTGGCTAGTCGTTGTGGGGAACGTGGCAGGTAGTTGGAGCTCTGGAGGAGGCGTCGTGGTCGTGCGGAAGCTTCCGCCATTTTCGAGCTTCCTGCGGCTCTGGATTTGCGAGGAGGGGAAAACATCGTGCCAGAACCGGGAAGGTGTACAGTGCCAGAATCGGGCCAGCCTCCTTCTTAACCTAAGAATATAACAGATATGTATATATATATATATATATATATATATATATATATATATATATACACCCGTGCATACATATATATATACATGTATTTAATAATTTTTAAAAATTTTATTTATATATATATATATTTATATATTTATATATATATATATATTAGACAAAAAACAATTTACGGCAAATTACAAAATGATATGCCGACTTAAGGTCGATAAAGGTACGGTCAGGTGCGACGTCGAGGACCCTTGCGACGACCTGATCTGGGCTGGTCTCCATCAATTCTCTCCCACTCGAAATCACTCATCTCTGGTGAGTGCTCCGAGCGGTAGTGCTGTAGAAGATCAGTATTCATGCGCTGTAACTCCTCGGCCAAGACCCAGCTGGTCTCAGTCTCTGATTTGCCATGCCAACAAACCAAATATCTCTGAAAACCATCATCAGTAGTGGTCACTGTCTCGTCATCCAATATCTGCTCGGGGACCTAAATTTGTCGTGGAAGTCGATCGGCAACTCTGGGAACTGTTATAGTAGACTCATCTGGTATCTCATGCTCAACCTGAAAGCCGTCAGTGGAAATGGCAGGAACTGCAGTGGACGTGTCAGTAGCGGAATGAATGACGGTATGTCCCGAATGTGGCTCCTCACTCTCACTCACTAACCCAGAAGAATCAATTGGAGGAGAAGGCAATGAAAATTCTAAATACTCATGCGGGTAATCGTGGAATAAAGTCAGATCGGCTACGTTAAAACATGATTTGTTTCCCAAACGGAAGACATCTCAAGTTCATACACATTCTGCCCAATCCGTTTCACCACTTTAAAGGGTCCAGTTCTACGGTCAGCTAACTTCTTTACGGTACCTGATGGTAACCGTTCCGGATTTAGCCGAACCATAACCAAGTCATCCACCTTAAAACTAGTAGCTCTTTTGTGTTTATTAGCTTGAGTTGCGTAAAAATCATAAGTGTTATGCAACTTCCGCTCAATCTCTTTATGCAAATCATGCAAATGTAATACATACTCATCTGCAAACTGGCTAGTCCTAAAAGTGTGTGGTAGTGATGCTAAATCTAGCGTCACTCGTGCGGTGTGACCATGAACAACCTCATTTGGTGATAAACCCGTGGATCTATTCTTCGAATTACTATACGCTAACTGAGCGTGTGGAAGAATTAGATCCCAATTTTCCTGGTGATCTCCTACCAAACATCGCAATAAATTTCCTAAACTTCTATTTACAACTTCAGTTTGATCGTCAGTCTGGGAATGATAAGCGGTCGAAAATAGAAGTTTAGTACTTAAAAGTCTCCATAGTAATTTCCAAAAATAACTAGTGAACTTAATGTCTCGATCGGTAACGATAGTCTTTGGTATTCCTCGATGTGCGACAACCTCATTATAATAAATACGGGTTATATGAGAGGCGTCATCGATTTTGTTACAAGGGATGAAATACGTCATTTTAGAGAACCGATCAACCACCACAAGTATGAAATCGTGTTTCCTAAAAGTGCGCGGCAACCCAAGCACAAAATCCATGCTAACATCATCCCAAGGAATACTGGGCACCGGTAAAGGTGTGTATAATCCAGCGAGTTGTTTATTTCCCTTTGATGCCTGACAAGTGCGACAACTACTGACAATCTGAGCAATAACCTGCTTCATCCCGGGCCAATAGAAGCGCTCTTCTACTAAGACTATCGTCTTATCGCGTCCAAAGTGTCCACTTAAGCCTCCGCCATGTAATTCCCATACAATGAAGTTTCGCAACGAGGTGAGGGGAATACACAGACGGGTCCCACGAAACAAATATTTGTCTCGAATGAGATAATCGGTCTCATCGTGACAGGGATCCAAACGTATCGCATCATAGATACCGCTAAAATCAGGACAACTAGAATAATCATCCTTGACACGCTCAAATCTTATCACCTGAGGGCGTCAGCAACCCTATTCTTCATTCCCTTGCAGTGTTTGAGAACGAAAGTGTATTCTTGTAAATATGAAACTCACTTAGCCTGTCGAGGGTTCAACTTCTGTTGCGAATTGATATAACGCAACACCTGATGATTAGAGTGGAGGACAAACTCCTTAGGTAATAGATAATGCCTCCAATGACGTAACATTTGTACAATCGCATAGAACACGCGCTCATAGTTGGAATAATTCAGCTTCGGGCCCGAGAACTTTTCACTGAAAAATCCAACGGGATGACCCTCTTGACTAAGTACACCTCCTATCCCAACTCCTGAGGCATCACAAGATACCTCGAATACCTGACTGAAATTAGGGAGTCTCAAAACAAGTGCAGTGAACATCTTATCCTTAATAATCTCAAAGGCTCTAGCTGTCGATGATGTCCACTGAAAACTTCCCTTCTCCGAACACTCAGTGATAGGTGTCATAATTGTACTGAAGTTCTTAATGAATCGACAATAAAATGTGGCCAGTCCATGAAAGCTACGGACATCGTGAATGTTCTGAGGGGTAGGCAATTCACGAATCGCTCGAATTTTCTCGGGATCCATAGTGACGCCAGCGGAGCTCACTATATATCCAAGAAAGATAACAGACTCAGCCATAAAAACACACTTCTTCAAGTTGATATACAGTCGTTCGGCTCGCAGGAGCTCGAAAATAGTATGTAGGTGAGTCAAGTGCTCATTCTTAGTCCGACTATATATCAAAATGTCGTCGAAATAAACATGACGAACTTCCCAATATAGGGTTTAAAGACCTGGGTCATCATCCGAGCGAAAGTACTATGGGCATTGGATAACCCAAAGGACATCACAAGCCACTCGTAAAGGTCATCCTTCGACTTGAAGGCAGTCTTCCACTCGTCTGCTTCATGAATGTGAATCTGATGATAACCACTACGAAGATCGATCTTAGAAAAGATCGTGGCTCCAGTCAACATGTCTAACATATCATCCAGTCGGGGTATCAGGAATCGGTATTTCACAGTGATCTTGTTGACAACACAACTGTCAACGCACATACGCCAAGTATCATCCTTTTTGGGGCAAGGAGGGCAGGCACTGCACATGGACTAAGGTTATGACGGATAAAGCCTCTATCAAGTAACTCTCTGATCTGCTTCTGCAGCTCCTCATGGGCAGCAGGATTGATGTGATCCTATACCTAGGGGTGTGGGTTTCAAAATAATAAATGTGATCTTTCAAAATATTTGTGTCGCGGGAAGCATTCGCGGGTTGTTTCTAACGAACTAAACGGTCGAGGCGGCGCTCGCGAACGCAAGTCTACCGCACAAACGTAGTAACGTCACAAAATACAGTTCCACACGCACAAAATATGAAAACGGACAAACAAGGTAATGGAAAATAACAACAATTAGGGGATGAAGTTAACTAGGGCAAGCTCCTTAATTATCTACTTGTTTAAATATTCGCACAACAATTGAACACTGGATTGAGAGCAGGGGAAGAGCGAGGTATACCCAAGGCGGAGAAGCTGTGGCTAGAGATGTAGTCGTCTGCGAACTATATGGTGGCCGGAGCAAGGGTGGCTGGAGCAGTGCTTGGAGGTTACAGGAATTGATGGAGGCTGGCGGTGGAGAGCCGGTAGGCAGCAGGATGGGTTCTGGAAGAAACCACCGGAGCTGGCGTGGGGAGCAAAGCCGACGGGAAGACAAGGGATCGCCAGAGAGCGGTGCAAGTAGGGCGTCGTAGCCAGGGAGGGTTCTAGCGGCCTCTACGGTGGCCGGCGGGGCCTCAGGAGGCGGCTTCTGCGATGAGTAGGTGAGCGATTGAGGCACGGGAAGTTCCTGGCATTTCGTCGGGGGTAGCTTCCGTCGGGAGAGAAGGAGCAGGGCTTTAGGGCCGGCGCAGGATGGAATCGAACGAAGACAGTAAGTCTTGTTCGATTCAAATTTCCAACCAGCGTTAAGAGAGGGGAAGGATTCGTTTTATAGAAGGGAATTTAGGGTTATTTAAGCTATTGGCAGTCATGGAATTGGTTTGCTGTTTAAAGGGATTTGGAATGGGCTGAATAAGCTTACTCAAGTGGGAGATTTCAACACTTATAATTGTTTTTAAAAAAAATATTTAATTAAATTAAGGCTTGCCCTAAATTAACCTATCCCTAAATTACCGGACCTATGCATTTAGGGTCTCGTTAGCCGGTCACACCAACGAGCCAAACCAAAACTTGTGCAAGTAGTGCACGCAATACCAAATAACATCCAGAGTGCAAATAATGTGCGCGACAGAACATAATATCCCAACTAAGCGCGAAGACATGCGCGACAAGAGAAAAAAAATACAGGTACAATAAATAAAAATAAAAAGATACACTACAGGTTGCATCAAGGATTCAATCGGTAATGCGGTAAATGTGGGAGGGAAGCTCCAGGAACGAGATCTATTGCATGTTGAATACATCTCATGGGAGGTAACTCAGCCGGAAGCTCATCAGGGTGTATATCCTGGAACTCCTCTAAGTGTCTCCTAGCAGGTATAGGAATAGACCCGTATCTCTCTAGTTCGTCAGATGCCTGTAAAACTACTAAGGCATAATAAAATCCACCATCGAAGCTCTCTCGATGGAACTCAGTGCCTCGTATCACGCTAAGAGTCTTCTTCCTTTCAGTGGGAGGAAGGGATTCTTTCGCACTATTACTTGTGCGGGATTTTGGTGCGGAGGGTCGCACCGGGTTCAACACTACTATCTTTTCGTCCAGTAGAAAGGAGCACGTGTTGGACCTGTCATGTATGAGTACGTCTCGATCATACAACCAAGGTCTCCCTAGTAACACGTGGCCCACATCCATAGGCATAACGTCACACCAAATCTTATCGGTATACGGACCGATAGTGATGGGAACTAAACATCTCCTAGTCACAGATAAGGTAGTCTTGGTGACCCAAGCTACCTGGAATGGGGAAGGGTGCGGCTCAGCAGTGAGTCCCATGCGGGCTAAAGCTGTGTCAGCTATCACATTCATACAACTTCCGCTATCTACTACTAAACGACACACTTTCTCCCCAACCTTGAAGTAGGCATGGAAGATGTTCGTCCGTCAATAATCGGCTGATTCCTTTGGTGTAGATAACATACATCTCACCACAAAGACGTCGGGATCTATCTCCTCATTACTAGGCGTATCGTACACTTCATCATTCAAAATGTGCGAGTCCCTCTCGACTCCAACTTCTTCTATAGGCTCTTCCTTTCAGTGGGAGGAAGGGATTCCTTCGCACGAAAGTGGTTCCACGGAGTCGCTCACGCTAGAGAAGCCACAAACCTAACAACCTAAGATTCACCTGCTCTCACACTTAAGGTGGTTCCACGAAATCTCGATCTACCCTAACAAGGAGGTTCCACGAATTGTCTAACTCTTCACTAAATTGGATAATCAAACAACCACTTCTACCGTTCTCGGCAATAGTTAAAAATAACAAGTTTATCAAACTCTGTTAACAGTCGAGTAGGAAATCACAACTAAGCACAGTGAACTCAACGGGAAAACGCAGACAAGAACCACCCGGCCAGCTATCAACTACAGGAATCCAAATCGGGAAGCAAACACACAACGATCTTCAAATTCCGGGAATCAACAAACTCTACTGGAAGTAAAAGTAGGAGGCGACTCAACGGGAATCAAGCAAGGCAGCAATCCTTCACAATATTCATTAACATCAATCTCATAAACATTCACACCTAAACTCCTAGACAGGAATCACAATCTTCAATCACTCAAACAATATTTTCATCAATCAACCACACCCCAAAAGAAAAACAAACACATCCCCTTTTATAATGTTACAACAGAGAAGAAGAAAATCAAAAATTTGCTACCAGAGGCGCGGCCAAGGCGGAAACGGGCTAAGCGTCGTGGCCGTCAGTTGGGGAGCAAGCATCTTGGACGCAGCTAGTCGTTATTGGGAACGTGGCCGGTAGTTGGAGCTCTGGAGGAGGCGTCGTGGTCGTGCGGAAGCTTCCGCCATTTCCGAGCTTCCCGCGGCTCTGGATTTGCGAGGAGGGGAAAACATCGTGCCAGAACCGGGAAGGTGTACAATGCCAGAATCGGGCCGGCCTCCTTAACCTAAGAATATAACAGATATATGTATATATATATATACCCGTGCATACATATATATATACATGTATTTAATAATTTTAAAAAGTTATATATATATATATATATTACACACACAAAACAATTTACGACAAATTACAAAATGATATGCCGACTTAAGGTCGATAAAGGTCCGGTCGGGTGCGACGTCGAGCACCCTTGCGACGACCTGATCTGGGCTGGTCTCCACCACCGGGGTTTCATCGAGAAGCTGGGGCTTGCGACTAGGGCAACCAAGCTCTAAAAACATGTTAAAGAGAAAATTTACCCATTCTTGAACGGAAAGATTCTATTTATATAAGTAATATTCAAATAAGAATAAATAAGATTATAAGAGCATACGAGCTTCCAACACAGCATAAAGTATAAAATGATATAAGACATTTTAAGCAACAATGGTTGGCTGGAATTAGTAAATTAACGTGTAATAGGAATCACACTTAGAAACTCCTCCAAATGGGATTATGCATGCATGCAGAAGAAAAAATCCCTGATCAAAAGAATAATTGACAACTCTACCTCTTGAATGTATGGCCTTGACCATTGTTCCCAAGCATTTGGAGGTAATTGTCCACCCCATGAATCGAAAATTTGTATGCATTGTGCTCCAGATTTTACTTGGAAGATGATATATTCAGAAATTGCTTGTGTGAGATGAGAAAGAAGACTCCTTAACACATGTGGTGCAGTGTGACACATGCTTTTAATAGTCGTATATGTACGTGTTGTACACCCTTCCACAATGTAAGTAGCAAGGGTCCAGGGTGCCCCAACAAAACCAAGAATTGCTGCGTGCTCTCCAACCTGCAAAGAAAAAGAGTAAGAAAATGATCAAGGCAGGAATAAGACTTTATGAACATCAATCATTATCATTATTCATCAGGCTTATATAACTATATCCAGTAGGTTATATAAAACCTCCATTATTTTGGTGCCGGTTGAAATTTTAACAATTTTTATAGCTCTTTAAAATACATAACATATTTGGACAAGTCATATTCTTTCATATCTCTACCACATTAAGGCTGCGTTTGGTGCAGCTTATCACAACTTATTTGCTTCGGTGAGGTTGGACAAAAATATCATTGTCATAAAATGTATGTTTGGTATGACAAATGTTACAAAAAGGAATCAAGTTTGAGACATGATTTTGGCATGGCAATGTCATTTTTGTCCAACCTCACCGGAGTAAATAAGCCACGATAAGCTGCGCCAAACGCAGCCTAAATCTATCTACAATTCTACATACCTTAATTGTGCATATTTTATCATGTGTGCATATGATGTGATGTTATGGATGCATTTCGGCTTTTATTATAAGTTTTATGTATTTTTTAAGGTAATCCCTTTGTATAACCTTTTTGCAGTTTCTTTTTATTGAGTATTTATCTACTTTTGGGTGTAACGAAGCAAGTGAAAAAATTAACCCTAAATGATAAAGATCTAATAGCTCACAAGCGTGAAATGATGCGATAAGGCTCCTCCTATTAGGAGGTAGTTGGATGTTAGGAATCATTAAGAGCAGAGTCATGAAAAAGCTTGTTTAAAAATTAAAGGCATGAAAGATTGCAATGAAAGTATGCAAGAAGTTATCAATTTCCCTTATTTCCTATATAAGATTTTGGTAGCTCTCTCTCTCTTTCGAGCATACTGCGCCTAGGAAGGCGTAGTTCTGGCCGCATAGTATCATCCTCCATCATCTCCACCTCGCGCTACCCTCTGACAACGCCACCAATGTCCTACGGGTTTGCCCGCAACACGTCTCTCTTGTCCTTATTTTTCGCATCTTGTAGATTTAACCTCTCCCCTTTTTTTCTACATCCAATCCTTGCCCATCAATTATTTTATGTCTTATGGCAAGAATAATTCTTCAACAAATGAGAATGTGTTGTCATTATGAGGACATCCTATTAATTTAATTTGTGTAAATTTAGAAAATAGTGAAATTATTACAAAAAAGCAGTCTATGTTGGGCTCAAGTCCGGATGAAAAATGGTGAGGTTGTGTTAGGTAGACGGCCAACATAAAATGTAGTCACCATTATGAATATGGATCATTGAGAAATTATGCAGAAGCTATGTTGTTCCCCCTACGGAACGCGTCGCATGGTCCGAATGCAGCGTCTTGGCAAAGACCGCTGCATCTCCAGGACTTGGATGTAGTGTTAAATATGCAAGAGTCCTCGTTGTATGGTCCGAATACGGCATCTTAGCAAGCACCGCTGCACCTCCAAGAGGACTTGGGTGTAGTGTTAAATAGGCAAAGTCCTCACATAGGAAAGTATGTCGTGGGATTTGTGATCGACTTAGGTTTGAAAGTTGGAATATAGGTACGCTAACGGGAGAAGCGATGGAAGTAGTAGATACGATGATTAGGAGAAAGATAAATATTGTATGCATGCATGAGAATAGATGCGTGAGTGAGAAAGCTAAATTTTAGACAATTCAGGTTTTAAATTATGGTGCACAAGAAAAAATAAAACAAACAGTGAAATAGGTATTAATGTAGATACTACTTGGAGGGAGGAAGTTGTTAGGGCAAGTAAAAAAGATAATAGAATCTTAGCTCCTAAATTAATCATAGGAAAGGAAACTACTAATGTGATCAGTGCTTACGCGTCACAAGTAGGATTAAGTGAAGCTATTAAAGTGCAATTTCGGTAAGACTTAGATGATTTAGTAAGAGAAATATCATAAAGAGAGAAAATTTTCATAGGAGAATGCTTAAATGGGCATATAACAACAACAACAGAACCCATATAGTCCCCAATCATTAGGGGTATGGGCGGGAAAAGATTGGAAACAGGCCTAACCTTTTGCATTATGCATAAAGCGGCTTCTCTCAGAGGAGAAAGACCTAACCATTGACAATAAATGCACAAAGTGGATGCTCACAGATACCACTGAAATAGTGGCCCCGTATACCATCACGCTTGCTGCAGAATCATGCCCTCAAATCAAAGCCAAAGACATCAGAGAGGGCAGACCCAAGAATCCATTTTGATAAATGG
The DNA here is from genome assembly GCA_039583875.1 of Platanthera guangdongensis. NCBI lineage: Eukaryota > Viridiplantae > Streptophyta > Magnoliopsida > Asparagales > Orchidaceae > Platanthera > Platanthera guangdongensis. Next base: position 191,708,294 of record CM077148.1, read on the forward strand.
ACATATAGGGAAGGAAAATGTAAATTATACAACCATTTATGGAGAATTTGGATATGGACAAAGAAATGAAGAAGGACGAACTATTTTAGACTTTGTCATAGTACATGATCTAATAGTGACAGATACATTTTTCATAAAGAGGAAAAACAAATTTAATTTCATTTAAAAGCGGACTAAATAAGTCACAAATTAATTATTTTATGACATGTAAAATGGATAAAATGATTTGTAAGAATTGCAAAGTTATATTAAGAAAAAGTTTGGCAATACAACACAAGTTAGTGGTGTTGGACATACAAATTAAATATAATAAATTTAAGAAAAGGGAAAAAATGTTGCCAAAAATTTGGTGGTGGAACTTGAAGATGAAAAAACAGGTTGTTTTCAAGACTGCAGCTATAGAACAACTAGTTGATGACCCTTATGTTGATCATAATGTCTCATGTGAAATTATGTCTTCACATTTAAGGATAAGTGAAAAAAAAGTACTTGAAGTATCAAAAGGTCGTGCGCCCCCAAATAAAGAATCTTGGTAGTGGAAAGAGAAAATGCAAGACAAAGTTGGGGAAAAGAGGGTCAGTTATAAATAAATCTACGCTTATAGGAATGATGAAAACTAATCTAGTATAGATTCGCTAAAAAAGAAGCTAAAAATGCAGTAAGTAAAACAAAAGTCAAGCTTATAAAAAATTTTATAAGTGACTAGATACCAAAGATGGGGAGCGTGACATATATAACATTGCTCGAGCTAGAGAAAAGAAGACAAGAGATTTAAACCAAGTAAAATGCATAAGGATGAAACAAATACAGTTTTGACGGATGATGTGGATATTAAATAACGATGAAAAAGATATTTTTATCAACTCTATAATGAAACAAAAGACAATGAATTAAACTTGAAAAAGTTAAGTAAATCAGAAAAGTATAAAAACATAACGTTTTATCGTAAAATTCAAGTATCAGAGGTAAATGATGCTCTAAAGAAGATGAAAAATAGTAAGACGGTTGGGTCAAACGATATACTCGTCGAAGTATGAAAATGTCTAGGGAATGAAGAAATTTTGTGACTTACATAATTTTTTAATAAGATACTGAAGCCAAAGAGTCAGACCAATTTAGAGAAAATATTTTCCTTGGTATAAGAACAAAGGAGATATGCAAAATTATGTTAATTACAGAAAAATAAATTAATGGGTCATACCATGAAACTATGAGAACAAGTCATAAAAAGAAGAGTAAGACAAAAGACTGACATCTCGAAGAATCAAATTGCATTCATGCCAGGTCGGGCAACTATGGAAATTATATATCTCTTGAGGAGACTCATTGACAACTATCGAGAAGAAAACAAGATTTGCATATGTTGTTTATCGATCTTGAGAAGGCTTACGATAGAATTCCAAGAGAGATCTTACAGAGAGTCTTAGAAAAAAAAGGTGTAAATGTATCATACATTGACATAATAAAAGATATGTATACAACTTCAGCAACAAGGGTTAGGACATTTGGAGGATTAACACAAGAATTTTCTATCACTGTTGGCTTATATCAAGGTTCAGCTTTAAGCTATTATCTCTTTACCCTTATCTTAGATGAGCGCACCGGACATATCCAACAAGCAATACCTTGGTGTTTATTGTTTGTGGATGCTATCGTTTTAGTCGATGAGACGCGCGAAAGTGTAAACGCAAAACTTGAATCTTGGCAAGACACTTTAAAAAGAAGGGTTTTAGGTTGAGCGGGGCAAATACAGAGTATATGAAGCTTAAATTTAGCAGTGCAAGAAGGACAAATGATTTCGTTATTAAGTTGAGTGTTCAAGATATTTCTCGTAGTGAGTGTTTTAAATATCTTATATCGATAGTTCAAAAAGATGGAGGTATTGATAAAGATGTGACACATAATCCAAGCGGGTTGGTTGAAGTGGAGAGACGTGTTAGGGATTTTATGTGGGCGTAAAGTACCATTAAAACTTAAAGGCGAATTTTACTGTACTGCAATTAGACCAGCGATGCTTTATGGTTCTGAGTGTTAGGCAGTGAATTATGTACATGAGCAAAAAATGAGAGTTATGGAGACGAGACTGGATAAAATTAGGAATTAATATATCAGGGATAAGATAGGAGTAACACCAATTGCAGAGAAGATGCGAGAAGCTCGACTAAGATGGTTTGGACACGTACAAAGGAGACCATTAGAGGCACCTGTTAGGCGTTGTGAGAGTCTAGTCACTAGGCATGTTAAACTGGAGAGGGTAGACCAATAAAGACTTGGAATGAAACTATAAGGAAAGACATGATGTACTTAAGCATTAGTGAGATTATGACTAAAGACAGGGCACAATGGCGACAAAGGATCCATATAGCTAACCAAGGCTCGAGTGTTGTTGTAGTGAAATTATTACAATAACTATTTTAAGAATACATATCGCGAACAATTTGTTCCTCCCTGATATTTCATCAGTTGAGTATTATCTGTGAGTTTTAGTTCTTATATATTAAATTATTGGTGGTATTAAATTTCATTTCAATTTTTTTTCCACGAAAGGATCCAAGAAATTATAATTACGTTTTGGGTGCTTCACTATTCAGCTACAGGAAGTAAGCATGCAGTCGTGCATATCATAGGTCTTCATTTATACTTTAAGGACTCATTTGGCAAGGGGGAGTGCATGCAGCATGGATCCACAGACCACGAATTGCAGCCACGGACTGGAACCAGCGACCAAAATCCATCGGATTTCACTAGAGCGGTCGGCAAAACACCCAACCACAGCACCATTAAATGGCTGCGAAGACGTGGCTACGTTCCGCTGGATCAGCCTGTCACGGAACTGCACGACGACGAACCCAAATGACAAGTGTACACGAGCCGGGCGTGTTCATCGCATGGCCCCATCGAGTGCTCGGAGGAGATCGCGGCATAGCCGCATCATATCTTTTATTTCAGCATTTATTTTCTGGCATTTGTATTTTTGACATTTGTATTTTATTTCTAGCATTTATTTTTGGCAAAGTATCGCCTCTCTGTTCGCACCCCGCTACTATAAAGGGGGAGCGCTTGTACTCGTTTGAACCATCTTGGATGAATGCATGCTTTTCACTTACTCTAATTTCTAACCCTAATCTCCTCTCTCGTTCTCTCCTCTCTTTCTCTCCCTCTCCCTCTCTCGTTCTCAACCCCCCCCCTCACCCGGAGCATCAACAAATTGGTCTAGCCTGCCAGTCCGCCCGCCACCACCAGCTGTCGGAGTACCAGCGTCAGTCGAAGCCTGCGCCAAGTTCGCGACACGCGCCGCTCCGCATCGCTGCCCTGCACCGCGCGCCGCACCTTCGTTCCGCGCCGCGTCCAGACTATTGCCCCGCGCGCTGCTCGGCGCCGCTTCTGTCGCGCGCCCACTTGCCCCACCACACCATCTGCAACCGCAACAGGCCGTAGCGCCTCTGCCGCGCCATGCAGTTCGCACCCGTACGACACAAGCCGCGCCTCCGCTGCCGCCCTTCCTTCTGTGGCCATGGAACCGAACACCTCGTATCCTTCGGAGGACTCCAACGAGGCCCTCCTACACCCAGGAGTTCATCATGGCGTCCTTGCAGGCCACCTTGCTCGCCATCCACGCAAAGCTTGATGCGTTACAACCTCCCGCTGCATCTTCCGCCAGTGGACCGACGTGCCCGGCCACCGCCACGTCAATCCTGGGGGCGCCACCAATTCCGCACATCGGGGACGACGCACCCTCTCTTCCTCTCGGTCGCCCATACCTTGTCTTGGATCTTCCCACCTTCGCCGAAGTAGACCCGATTGGGTGGATCGCTAAGGCAGAACAATACTTTGATCTCCACCACACACCCGAGCAGGACAAGGTCTCTACCGTCGTCGTCGGACTCGACGGCTCCGCCCTCCACTGGGCCCGATGGCTCCACCAGACCAACTCAACCATCTCCTGGTCGGAAATCAAGCAGGAATTGATTTTCCGCTATGACAGCCGTTATTCCGGCTCCGCCATCGAAAGACTGTGTGGGTACGACAATCTGGTGCGCTGGATGACTACATTGATGAGTTTGTGACCCTCGTCACTCATGTTCTGGGCCTGTCAACGGATCACTATCTCGATTTCTTCATGCAAGGCCTCCAGCCAAACATATGGTCTCGGCTCCGCACCCATCACCCCAGGACGATGTCTGAGGCCCTCGACATGGCCCGCCTTGTGGAAGCAGATTTGTCCCCCTCGTCCCCCGCCGATTCCAGGCGGGCCTCCACCAGGCGGCCGACCAGGGAGGACCGCTACTCCGGAGCCCCAAGCCCCTCGGCCCCCTCCGGCCGCAAGGCCAGGCCGTCCAGCCCCGCCTCAGCGGTTCTCCAACCGCGAGTTCGACGACCTCCGGCGCAAAGGGCTGTGTTTCCGCTGCCGCCAACCATATTCTCCTACTCACGTCTATGCATTCAAAGAGTTTCATGCCATCATTGGTGAATTCAAGCCAGAGATTACTTTGGTGGACTTTGAGGACCTCGAGATCACGACGGCGGACAATACAGAGGTTGTCGCTGACGTAGGCCTTCACCATTTGGAGCTTCCATGCTTTTCCGTGAGCATCATTTCGGGCCCCCAAACCATGAAGCTGGCGGGCAAGTTGGGAGACCGCCACATTGTCATCATGGTGGGCAGTGGGGCGAATCATAATTTTCTTTCCTCTCATTTGGCCCAGCAGCCACGTCTTTTGATGGAACCTACTCCATATTTCACTGTCAGTCTGAGCGATGGTCATTAACGCTCGATCCAGAGCTATTGTTCGTCTGTCTCGCTTTCAGTGGACCCTTACTCGATGACAACAGACTTCTACGTCTTCAGCCCTGGCGGAATCGACACCATTTTGGGAGTTGTGTGGCTCTGCGCGCTGGGCGACGTGCGACTCAACTGGGGGACTATGACAATACATTTCCTCCAGGACAGTCGGGAATGCTGCCTTGTGGGATACGCCACGCTACTTCGTTCCCCCGTCTCCGTCCACGCAATCCAGCGGACTGCGGACGCCGATTTTTCGGCTTGGCTATGGCCCATCTTGGGTGTCGTGCCACCGGCCTCAGCACCACCTCCGGACCTTCAGGCCCTCCTATTCGAGTTTGCGGATCTCTTTACTGCACCATCCGGGTTGCCGCCAGCTCGGCCGCACGATCATGTCATACCTCTTCACCCCGGTGTGTCAGCAGTCTCGGTCCGACCATACCGCTACGGACACGTGCAAAAGGACGAGATCGAGAGGCTGGTACGATACATGATGGGGGGCCTCATCCGCCCCAGTGTAAGCCCTTTTTCCAGCCTGGTCCTTTTGGTCAGGAAGAAGGACGGCAACTGACGCTTCTGCGTGGACTATCGAGAGCTCAACAAGGCCATATTTCCAGACAAGTACCCGATCTCGGTGATCCAGGAGCTTTTGGACGAGCTCCACGGCGCCACCGTTTTCACCAAACTGGACCTCCGAGTGGGCTACCGCCAGATTTGCGTTCGGCCGGGCGACGTCGCCAAGACAGCTTTCCGGGCCCATGATGGCCACTACGAGTTCTTGGTTATGCCATTTGTCCTGACCAACGCGCCGGCCACCTTCCAGGTCACGATGAACGACATCTTTTGTCTGGTACTTCGTCAGCATGTACTTGTTTTTTATGATATTTTGGTCTATAGTTCTTCTTGGCATGAGCATCTACAACACGTCCTCCAGACATTGGATCCTCTCCGGCACCACCACCTCAAGCTCCACCCGACCAAGTGCTCTTTTGGGGTTCCAGAGGTGTGTTACTTAGGGCACACCATTTCCGCTGCAGGAGTCGTGATGGACAACGACAAGATCGAGACGGTCCTCCAGTGGCCAACCCCTTCGTCCCTCCACGATGTTCGCGGGTTCCTGGTCCTGACAGGATACTACCGACAGTTAATCAAGGGCTACGACACGATTGTCCTGCCCCTTACTCAGCTCTTGAAGAAGTCGGCTAAGGGCCCCTTCGAGTGGTCGGCGGCGGCCTCCGCTGCTTTTGTCGCTCTCCAGCAAGCCCTGGTTCGTGCCCCGGTGTTAGCTATGTCGGACTTCTCTCACCCCTTCCTCGTGGAGTGCGATGCGTCAGGCGTCGGCGTGGGGGTCGTACTCATGCAAGTCGGCCTCCCGGTGCCCTATTTCAGTCGCGCATTCCTGGATACCATCTGCAACGGATCAGCGTACGAGAACGAGCTCATGGGCCTTGTCCTCGCAGTGCAGCACTGGCGGCCCTACCTCCTGGGCCGACGATTCATGGTCTGTAACGACCACCATAGCCTCTGTTACCTCCTGCAACAGAAGATTGCTACACCCGCACAGTAGGTGTGGGTGGCCAAGCTATTAGGCTATGACTTCAACATCGAGTTCTAGCCGGGGAAGGTGAATCGCGCGGCCAGCACTCTTTCTCGCAACCCCATACTTGCATCCATCTCCCGGCCGGTGGGAGGATGCGGACACCCTAAGGCAGGAAGTGAAAGCGGACTCGACGCTCAACGGGATCCAGGCAACACTCCTCGCGGACGCCACAACCCACCCACCTTACTCCTTGGTGGACGGCCGCCTGCTCTTCAAGGGGCACCTCTTACTCGTCCCTTCCTCCCCCAGCATTCTCCTGTTATTGGCTAAGTTGGGGGGGAGGGGGGACACGTTGGTGCTTACCGGACATACCGACGGCTGGCAGCCTCACTCTATTGGCCTCACATGTTCCGACAGGTCAAAGCCTTTGTGGCCGCCTGCCTCATTTGCCAGAAGGCCAAGAACGAAGCCGTTTTTTCGGGCGGTCTACTTCATCCCCTCCCCGATTTCCGACCGCGTGTGGGACGACATCGCCATGAACTTCATCACATGACTGCCCCGCTGTCAGGGTCACGACTGTATCCTGATCGTGGTAGATCGGCTCTCAAATTATGCTCATTTCATTCCCCTCCGCCATCTATATACTGCAGCCACAGTTGCCGACAACTTCATTCAGGGGGTTGTGCGTCTCCACGGGTTTCCCAGATCGATCATATGTGACAGGGACTCGCTCTTCCTGAGTACCTTATGGACGACACTATTCCGCCTACAGGGCACCCGACTTCGCATGAGTACAACGTACCATCCCCAGACCGACGGCTAGTCGGAGGTCCTTAACCGGTGCTTGGAGACTTACCTTCGCTACTTCGTGGGGGAGCAGCCGCGTAGCTGGGCCAAGTGGCTCGAATGGGCCGAATACTCACTCGTACAACACCGCCCATCACCAGGCGGACGACACTACCCCGTTTGAGGTCATCTACGGCCGACCTCCCCCCTCCATCACCCGCCACCTCCCGGGGGAATGCCAGGTGGAGAGCCTGGACACCGCTCTTCGCGATAGGGACACCATTCTGGATCACTTGAAGCACCACCTCCAACGAGCCCAACAAAAGATGGTTTCCTTTGCCAACAAGAAACGTTGAGACTTTTCCTTAGAAGTAGGAGAGAAGGTCTTCGTGAAGCTCCACCCCAACCGACAGCTCTCGGTGGCCATCCGGTCGTGCCCAAAATTGGATCCCCGATTCTTCAGCCCTTTTGAGGTCCTCGCCCGCATCGGGGTGGTCGCTTACTGTCTTCGCCTCCCAAGAGGAAGCCGCATCCACCCGGTATTTCATGTCTCGCAGCTACGGCGCGTGGTGGGCGAGCATGCCACCACAGATCACCTCTCGGTCGACCTCGACCTTTCCGGAGAGGTGCCCTGCTACCTCCGACTCAGACGCGACGTGACTTTCCCGAGATGATTTTCGCCGCCAGTTCGCCGATTACTGCCTTGAGGACAAGACATTTTCCAAACGGCGACATTGTTACGGAACTGCACGACGACGAGCCCAAATGACAAGTGTACACACGTTGGGCGCGTTCATTGCATGGCCCCATCAAGTGCTCGGAGGAGATCGCGGCATAGTCGAGTCATATCTTTTATTTAAGCATTTATTTTCTGACATTTGTATTTTATTTCTAGCATTTATTTTCGGCGAAGTATTTGCCTCTTTGTTCGCACCCCGCTACTATAAAGGGGGAGCGCATGTACTCGTTTGAACCATCTTAGATGAATGTATGTTTTTCCCTTCCTCTAATTTCTAACCCTAATCTCCTCTCCCGTTCTAATGCGGAACAGGCGTCACGCCAGGCCGCTACCCTGGAATCCCACCAGGGGCCCACCTGGATTCAACACCAGACGGCTTTCATCGGGGCCGCGGCCCGTACACCCCAACTAACTCTCCGTCATGGAATCACCACCATGCGGCAGGTTGTTGAGACCGGGGCTCGATCCCCTGACCTCCTAGATAAGAGGCCTTCACGAGCTCCACTCAGTAAGTCGCTCAGGTTCGCTCTCTGTCGGGGTCACAAGAGCCGGGTCAGAAATAAGAGATAGGTCACTCACTGTGCTAAGCATCTCACTGCGGCTCAGTTGGTGATCAGAGCGTTGGTGAAAGCCTCTTATCTAGGAGGTCAGGGGATCGAGCCCCGGCCTCAACAACCTGCCGCATGGTGGTGATTCCATGGCGGAGAGCTGGTTGGGGTGTACGGGCCGCGGCCCTGATGAAAGCCGCCTGGTGCTGACTCCAAGTGGGCCCCCTGGTGGGACTCCAGGATGGCGGGCGGGTGTGACGCCTATTCCGCATCATAAAAGTGCACTTTTATGATCGAAAGCCGCCTGGTGCTGACTCCAGGTGGGCCCAATGATGGAACTCCATGGTGGCGGGCGGGTGTGACGCCTGTTCCGCATCACGTTCCCTCCTCTCTCTCCCTCTCCCGTTCTCAATGCCGCCAACCCCCGCCTCACCCGGAGCAGCAACACAGCCACACGCAATTTCCATCCCACCAAACATGCTCCAAGTGTTTTACAAATTCAAAACAAAGACTAGAAAAAAAAGCTAGATAACCAAATTGATAGAAATAATGCTCCAAGGAGAAGATAACAAAAACAATTGTTGAAGTTAATATACCTCAGATCTCAAAATCTTTAAAGATTCGCCCACAAATCTAAGCTTGTCCAAGTCAATGGGATGCAAATTATTCAAACAATCTTTTGAAGTAATTGGATTATGAATGATAGGACCCTTTACTTCTTCTATCTCAAAAGGAACACCAAATGCAGGCAGAGGAGTAAGAATGTCCGAGAAAATTATAACACCATCTGGATGGAACGCTCTCCAAGGCTGCAAAGAAATTTCCACAATGAGATCAACTGTCTCTGACCTCACTCTGAAGGATGGATGTTTCTCTGCAAGCTTTCTATAGACAGCCATATACCTTCCAGCTTGGCGCATCATCCAAGCTGGAGGCCTACTAACAAGATTTCCTCTAGCAGCTTGAACCAGTAATGGATCTGGGTACAAAATTTTGTTTTCATATTTCATCTATAATTCATCAAGCTTAACTCAAGGGTTAGTTTGAGTTAAGGTAGAGATTGTAGAGGGGTTTTCAAATATAAAAGATAAGCTACAAAAGCATTGGTCCATCTCCTAGAACTTCCACATGACTTTGTTATACATATGAAACAAGTTCATAGGCAATATATAAGAATACATTCCCACATCAATTTAGTGCTACTCTAAAATCTTTGTAGAAAAACAAAATTAGAAAGCTAGTAGAGAACTCAAGAGTAGATGGGTTGATCAAGGAAGTTATAAAATAGAATTAGCTGACTATGATGGGTTCAAACTCCCTATAAAAAATAAATTCAAGAGAACATGAATTTTGTACTTTACGGAATTATTGCATGAAATTGTAAGAATAAAAATCATTTTGAAGAAAATAATGAGATACTATGCAATGATCAAAAAAAGAAGTAGAGTTAGCTCTACGGAAGTTGGATTAGGGTGAAAGTTAAGTTCAATTGACATATATACTAAGTTTTGGAGACCAATGGCAAAACATGAATGATATGGTTAACAAATATTTTCAAAATAATTTCTATGATTGATAGAATGTCAAGTGAGTGAAGAATAATCATTTTGATACTAATATTTAAGAACAAAGTACATATTTAAGATCGTCCTTATTAAAGTGGAACCTGAGTCATAAGATGAAGAAATGGGAATAGTATGAAATATAATTTTGTTTCATGCTAGAAAGTCAACTACATATGTTTATGTAAAAATGACAAATGAAATAGTATAGAGAGTAGAGAAATACTCTTGATGTGTTTTTTATTGATCTCCAGAAGGTATAGGATCAAGTATCATATTATCATGAGAATTGAATTAGTGTCAATTGAGGAATAAATTTGGATCTAATTGTTGAAGAAAGAAAATTCTAGCTACAAATGTTTGGACCTAGATGTAGCCTAAGTTTACTGATCTTGCGATCAAACGCCACAATTCAGATGACTAGAGCAAGAGAGAGATGTCTACAAGCACACCTCAGGTGCTCCAGCAGGGAGGTCCCACGACGTACCCGAAAGTAATGAAAAACTTCCCCTTCGTAATTTGTATTCAAAAGGCTGAGCGAGGTATGAGGAAGACACAAATTTGGCGAGTAACAAACTTTGGGGATCTCAATGTGTCATTCCTGGAACCCCTGGGGGTCTATTAATAGACAAATTCTGTGGGGGAGGGGGGGTTTGGTTACTTGCCCATACTCGTGAGTTACAAGGGGTGAGTTCATACTCACAAGTTGCAAGGGGAACTCGCCCATAATGGCGAGTTACAAGGCGAACTCGCCCATAATAGCGAGTTACAAGGGGAACACGCCCATATTCGCGAGTTACAAGGTGAATTGTGAGTGTGAACTTGCCCCTAATCTCCTCCTTGAGGTCTGTGAATAGCCACCAGGCTGCTGAGCAGAATGGTCTGCAAAAAGCCATCTCCTTATGCATTTTTGATCTCGACGAATTACGAGTTATATATTAATGTATGCTGACATGATTAAAGATACCAACCTTAGAGGATTGACTAGTATTAAAGTAATTGTCAGAAACCAACCTTTCACGATTATAACAATAATAGAAATTGAGTTGCTATCTTTATTGCATGATGATACGCACGCGCGTAACGAGGAAAAACGCGCCGACTGTCATGGATTATCTTACTCGCAATTAATTATGCATTTCTTTAAGTACTTTGTCTTGTAGTGGGGCTTTATCTATATAAGGAGTCTTAGGTTGTGAGTTCTTTTCATCTTTGGAGTGTTTGTCATTTGTGCACTCTTGGGAGAGAGGAGTGCCTCAGAGGAACCAGCCTTCGAGTGCTTGGCCGGAGCTTGTCTCCCAAGTTGTATTTATGTTTTCTTTATGCAATGCAATTTCCTCTTGTTCGTGAATCGTTATACAACGCAACCCCTGCGTATTAATTGGTCTAACCTGCCGTTCATTTAGGGTTTCCGCCAAAAACCTTATGGGATCTACATCCTTGTCCGGACACAACCGACTGAATCCTGCGTCTCCTCCTTGCGTACATCCTTTTGCTGCTCGCTGCTCCAACGCAAGCTTCTTCACACATAACTGTGTATGTTTCCACTTGACGTCGTCGACACCGACCGACTGCATCCCTTCGAGCAGACCTCCCGCGCATCTTCAGCGTCCATTGCTTTCCTCCTGACGCTTACCCCCCTGCAGTGGTTTTCCTTATCGCACCAACCTCTTCGTAGGTGTCATCCTCTCCAGGCATGCACCCACACTTCCTTCATAGCCCTCCTTCTGAACTTTTGGCATGCTCATTATGCTCGGATCGACGTTGTCGTGGCTGACATCTTCGCCTTGGTGCACGTTTTATAGCGCCAGCTCCCACGGCACCCTCCAACACCATCTTTACCTCGTGTGCATGACCTCGCCGGGATGATCTTTGGCCTTCTACGAACATCATGCACCATCTCCGACTCTTCCATTCTCAGCCCTCTCCATGCACGGGTCGATCATTACCTTGTCGACATATCCTCTACTCCACGCCCAACCGACACCCCCCCCACTCCGTTGTCTGCGTTTGTCGATCCCTGCAGTGCCACTGTCACCAGTTGCTGCGCCCTACGTTGCCACCTTCCTGCTGTCGTCGTCCAGCCACGTCGGCTGCTCGCACAGCCCTTTCGAGCTCTACAACCTTAACACCAATCTTCCCCAATGCGGCCCTACCTTCCCTCCCTAATTTTCGCTCCTCTCTGACGACATCCCGACCACCAGCCTTCTCCTCGCACTAGTCGGCATGTCTCCTCATTGGCAAGCACACCTTCACTGCGTCTCACGACGTTCGCATCAAGACAACTCTCATCTTTTGCTCCAGCATATCGAGCCTCCCACTGTCCCTGCATGTCTCTCGTCTATCCCACTCATCGAACTTGTTCTTCTGCCTTGTCCCACCACCCCCTCCTTTCCAGCAGCTGAGGGCCAACCTATTAATTAACGTAAACTTTCCCCATTCACACATTTTGCCCTTGCACCGGACACATCCACCTAATGTGGATACCAAGAATAACCCCCGGTGTGGTCGCCTCCTCATCATCATGTTTTTTGGTGCCACAATCATTATTTTCCCCACCCAGTCCCTTCTTACGTCTTTTCGCTCATTTCGGCTCCGACAAAGGTTTTGGCCCAACTGGCGTGCACCCGCCGCTATGACAACTTTCTAGTCCGGCCCACCTCGCTCGACCTTGAGGACAAGAACTTTTGAAGACACAACATTGCTTTCCCTATCGGGTAGTACTAGGTCGAGCTCAACACCAGTTCCAGTCAAATTTACCACGGGTTTGCAGTACCCAGCCCAACACAGCGCCGCTAAGCTTCTAATGTCTCACCCGAACTACCCACCAGAGGAGCCGCTCGAATCTCCCGCTCATGGGACCCTTACATTCTAGGCCTGGGGACAAGGTCGCTTTTTAGAACGGGTGTGTTGATACGCATACGCCGGGCAAGTAGAGACACGACAGTTGTTACAGATTATCTTATTCGCAATTAATTATGTATGAGTCTATAAATATTTTTGTCTTATAGTGAGGGACTCCATCTATATAAAAAGCCTAAGGTTGTGAGTTTTTTTTATCGTTGGAGTGTTTGTCATTTGGGCTCTCTTGGGAAAGAGGAGTGTCATGGAGGATGCATCCTCCGGGTGCTTGGCGGGATCTTGTCTCCCGAGTTATATCTATGTTTTCTTTATGCAATGTAATTTGCTCTTTCTTGTTCGTGAATCTTGATACAACGCAACCCCTACGTATCACATGAGTTATGGAGATGCTTATAGATCTATTCAAAGCTAGGTGCATTTATTTAGGGTTGATTTCTAGTCGAATTCGAGCTCCTAAGTATGAGTATCCATTGAAATAAAGTTCAAGAAATGAGAAAGGAAAATCACTACTCATATCAGATAAGAAATTGCCTAACATTCACTCCATTATAAGAGCCATATAGAGCACTTGAATATCATCAACTACATTTATTTTTTCTAGGTTGAACAAAATCTGAAGTTAAGAATATAAGCTTGCATAAAGTTATAATATATCTAGCACAATTAATAGTGGAGCTAGACATTTGATAATTCAAAGTTTTAAAGAAATTTTTGTTTTGCCATTTTAGAATAATTTTTCAACTTCTATCTTTCAGTTTTTTCAAGCTTGAAGTGCTTCCATACTACAATGATTTTCCTTTTACCTTTATTACTTATGGCAAGTTCACTACATTGTTGTACTAAAGAAGGACCAATGAGGTTGGGCCCAGAGAATGCTATGCACACAACAATTATATCAAAAATTATGAATTTGTCCCAAGAATTACAAGTTCATCATTCTTTAAGACTGAGGCAGAGCCACTTGAGTTCTCTAGCAATTCAATGGAACTCATTGGTTGGGAGGGAGAGTATACAAGAGAAATATGACATTTCAATGTAGAAATAATTTATAAGATGCACTTATATAATCATAACCATAATTAGTAAATGCATTCTTTTCTTCTACAAAATAGAAACATACTACTAACCACAATATCCATTATTTTATTTTCTAAAATACAAAACAATTTTTTTAATAAAGTCAGATAGGGTTTGGTAAATAATATCTAAGGCATGGTGCTAAATAAAACTACTTAATTGACAACTAAGCTTAGACTATCAACTCATTAATACAACAACCTAGATCATTCTAATGCATAATCGGCTCTTGTAGATGACACAATTCTAACTCATGAGACATCCCATGAATAAGTGAGAAGTTAGACAAATTGAAATAGCGTTAGGATGATGGAAGTTTAGAATTAGTAGAACAAAGACTAAATATATGAATGAACTTTTTAATGTGATATCAACAATTCTAAGTCAATGGTACTAACAAAAGAAAATGATATCTAATTGTGATAGGTTTACATATGTTCGATTTATTACATCGATGAATGTGAGTATAGATGATGACATAATAACTAAACTTGCAGTTGAGGTATAAAAATAGAGAAATCTCACAAGTATTATGCAATAACAAGATATCATGGATACTTAAAGGTAAGCAAAATGAAACTGTAAAACGCCAGAGTAATTTGCATGAATTTGAGTGTCGGGGAAGAGGCTTTTTCCTCTGTTCAACATAATGACTGAGACCAACTTTGGTTGGTTACTTCAATCAGTTCATCAATGGTCAGCAAGTATGATGGTTCTAATGATGATCTTGCACGTATTTCGTGTGTATCTTACGGGTGGGTTAAGAAAACTCCGTGAATTAACTTAGGTTGCAGGGGTACTTCTGGTTGTATTGATTGCACCTTTTAGCATAATAGGTTTACGATAAGAGAGTTGAAAAATAAATTAAGGTGGTTAAGAAATTTATAACGGTAAATAAATGCACCATTAGGTTGGTGAATGAAATTAGTGTCGTAGGTAGTGAAACCGAGAATTCGGTCTCTTGTGGAGTTCATCCTTGGAAAAGGGGTGATCGCACACTTCTCTCCTGCACGTCAAATAACAAAGGAAAAAAAAGGGAACTGACTCAAGGGCTCGGCGTGGAGGTCCCACCACACGCCCGGAAGATCTTAAGAGTGTTTCCCCTCCTTAGCCAAGTGTCGAGCTAAGGAAACCTCAGAAAGCGCTAGAAGACTGGGGAACAAGTAAGCATGCCTTCTGAGATACCCCTTGGATCTTATTTATAGATTTCTGAAAATGGCCTGCAAATAGCCAGCCTCCGTTGTTCCAAACAGCTATGTGCAGTCCAGGTTGGCCTGCCAACAGCGTAACTCCGCCGTTCTGAAAGACTATGGACAGGCCAACGGGGGCAAAATGGTAAAAAGCATCACAGATTATTGGGAGAGTGGCCCTCTGAAGCCTCCACTTGCCTGGGGCGGCGAGTGCTCGATGGACCTGACACTCGCCGCCTCTTCCTGGACTTCGGCGAGTACGGGCCCGGCTGGCCCTACTCGCCTACCACTTGCCGGGCTCGCCTGGGCGAGTGCGGGCCCTCCGGCTCCACTCGACCCCCGGTAATTTCACCTCGCCTGGGCGAGTCGGGGGCTGCCGAGCTCTGGCCCCCGGGTGCTCGTCCGGGACTTGGACTGCTTGATCCGGCCGGTCTGGCTCCTCGCGACCCTACTCACCGGATACGGGGTTGTACAGTAGGACTATGAAGAAAAATGGTAGATTTAAGGTACAACATGGCTACAAGAAATTTACAAGATAAATAGTTTCAATGTGATGAAATAGTGTCTACAAAACATGGGGATGTTTGGTCTGAAAGAGACTTGTTGTGGATCAACTCGATGCTCTGTAGACCGGTCTAAATTGAACCGTCTTAGAGCGGTCGAGCGCGCAAACAGTCGAAGTAAAATGAGACGACTAGCAGGAGAATTTTTGTAACGTGGAGAACCCTAGAAAGGGGTAAAAAACCATGTGGTCGGGACTGTGCCAACCAAACTTCTACTATATCTTGGTGTTGTTACAAAACTTTATAGAGAACTCGAGGGAGAGGGACCGCCTCTCGTTACAATTGTAGATAGAGAGATAGAGGGGCTCTGAGGGTAACAGGTCATTGCTTGTAGAGCTAAGTATTTTCAACTTGTACAGTGATGAGCAATGTGCTTGTTACGTTCTGAGATCTTATGTTGGTGCTTAGTAGCTAGGGAAGTGAGCTCGACACAATCTGGAATGTGGCTTGTCTCTGGTTGCGAGGAGAGGAGTCTGGAGAGATGTGCTCATTGTAGGGAGCATGGCGCAGTGCAAGCGAGGAAATATGCACAATGTGCTAGGTGCGCAGAGTGTAATGTGCAGGAAGTGAAATGTGTGGGGGCGCAATGTGCGTAGTGAAATTAACAAGGGGCATTTGAAGGCCTTAGGAAGATCTTTGAGGGATCTTCGAAGATCTTTGAGGATTCCTAAAAGCATACAAGGAGATCTTCGAAGGATTCTTTGTGAGCTCTTTCGTACGTAGGAGGCCAGGTGCAAGGTCGAATGAAAGGAGGGCATGAGGCCCCTTTTATAGTTTTTGCGTTTGGTGTTTCTGTAAATAAGAGGATAGAGTGGTTATCTGGCAATTTACGCACCATAAACAATTTATGTGAATATTATGGATATTTTTGTGGCTATTTACACACCATAACGAATTTATGTATTATATGCACACATGTTATGAATATGGCTACGCACACACCATAACTATATTATTTGTTATACGCAGACCGTCATGCGTATTTTTGTTATACACACCCCGATATTTCATATTGTACTATGTGTATATTTAGAAAATTTTCTACGCACATACAGATTATGGGGTTCGCTTATATGAACCCCCATAATAGGTGGTTATGCCGATGGTGGGGCGCGGTGCTTACGCGTCCGAGGTGGTTGGCCGACGAGAGTTAGGCGGCGGATGAGGGGCTGGCCGGGGGAGGCCGGCTAGCAGCGGCCGAGGGGCAGGCCGACGGAGGCCGGTCGGTGGAAGTTGGCGACGGGGCCCAGCCGATCAGGGCCGCTCGGATGGTCGGTTGTGTGCCCCCTAAGGGGCGGCAGCCGGGCAACTGGGCGGCCAAGGTGGCCGAGCGGGGGCGCGGCTGCGGGGTGCCGACCGGCAACACAGCGACAGACGACCGACCGCGAGATGGCGGCCGACGCTAGATGCATGCGATCTGTGGTGCGAGTGCGTGGCGGAGGTGCGGCTGCGCGAGATGCGCGCGTGGTGGTTTGGGCGGTTCGGTTATGGCATTAGTGGGGTTGATTTTGGTCAATCCCACTTGGCCTTCATGTTCCCCACTAAGTAAGGAATATGGAAATTCTGGCTATCCGCAGACTGGAATTCCTATAAATTGGGGGGACCCATATCAAGACTAAAAGATTATCTTTACTTTGATACCTTATACCCCAAAAGACCTTATAGGTAATTAGCTACTTCTCAGTTAGGTAATTTCCTTACCCTTAAGAGTCCATTCATTTGGCCGGTTTTGGAAAGAATGATATGGAATTGACCTCTCAATTCCAATGCCTGTGCATGTTTGCCATTTTATTTGATCAGAATTTACATTTGAGTAAAACTTTCGGTTTTGGCTTGAAAATTAGACATGAATGAAAACTTATCTCTTTACACACTATTCTCCGACTAAATCGACCTGTCTTCACGATTCAATTCTCATTTTCTTGTTCGGTGCTTTTGCTTCTTCTCCATCTTTTTCTCCTCCTCCTCCTCCTTTTCCCGTTTCTCGTTCTTCTCCTCCCCCCCCCTTCTCCTCCTCCTCCTCCTCCTCCTCCTCCTTCTCCTTCTTTGTCTTCCTTTTTCTTCTCCTCCTCCTTTTATTTCTTTAACCCTAAATCCAAAATTGATTGCGTTCTTCGACGGCAACCAAGCACAAGAATTGGAATTGACACTCACTTCCAATTCACATGTTTTTTTGTTTGGTACCAAAACCAATTTCGTCATCCCAAAACCTTCCAAATGAACGAAGCCAAAGAGTTAGAAAATTCAATCCACTGAATCTCTATGATTGGTCAAACTATAATTTTTATTAATAATACTAACTATAAAAATTAGACCACCCAAAGAAAAATACAGAGATGGAGATCAATAGGAACACATAAGTCCAATTTCCACCAAAAACCCCCTTTGGTATATAAGTGATAGGGGATCAGGTACAGCAAGGTGTATGAGATTTGAAGCAAGGTAAACCCCCATCATTTATAAACGTCATATCAAAAATCCTTACCCTAAAATCATACAAATCCAAGAAAACCAAACCTCGAATAAGAAAGTAGCAAATTCTCCAATCCACAACCAGCCAGTAACTGTATTTTTTTAAAATTAGTAGCCAGTGAACGAGAATGTCAATCACCACCAACAGTTAGAAGCTTGATTTCAATGCAATAGCTGAGAACTAGAAACTGAAAGCATAAATGGAAAAGAGGAGCGTCTTAAGTTGGGATACCAGGAGAGGAGATTGCCCTAGGTAGTATCAGCAAACTATTTCTCCGGAAAGGAGCCACACTTCGAAATGTTACATCGCGGCCAAACCCTAAATGGAGGAACGAGCTGGACGAAGACAAAGCGGTGGAAAAACCACTGCAATAAAGGCGATTATAGGACATCCAAATCACAACTGTTTCGAGATGAAGAACATTGAAAAAATATAATAACATTTTTTTGAGAAATCACCATCTCGGCTGCGGGGAATTCATATGCATTGCTTTTGAATTGAGAAATTCCCTTTTCCGTTCTGCAATTTACAGAGGAAGCTATAATACCCTTCTGGCTTTCCTACTCTCGCTGTCTCGCCCTTATCTGATGATATATGGTGGATGTATCGACGACATCTGAAAGAACGTACTTGTTAATTAATTTTGATACAAATATTTGAAAGAACTTGCTTTTTATTTTAATATATAATAATAATAATTAATAAATATGTATCATTATTATTTATTTATATCAATATTTCTAGGATACAATTATAAGCAAATTTTCTTGTCCTATTAGCAAATCTTGGCCATTAGCAAATTATCATTTTTACAAATAGTTATTAGCAAATATTTGTGCCAATCATTACAAAAAAAAAAAAAAAAATCTAAACAATGTGTATTACTAGCTACCAGAGCTCCCTACCAAAGCCATACCCGTTCTCGGCGGTTCTCGGCGGAGGACACGAGCGAGGAATTCGGTGCACGGGGATAGGAGAGATTGAAAGAGTCGTCATCTCAAACATCGGGGTCACAACAAATTTGAGATGTCGTGAACTAACGGCGGCTGAACCAAGATATCGCGTAGGAGAGGAGAAAGAGGGGTTTGCTAAAAGAGAACTTTTAAGAGTGAAATAAAGGACTTAAATCATTAAACCCTGATTTTTTTTTTGATTTACTAATAGCGAAATAAGATTTGCTAAAAACAATATCCTATAAATTTTGTTTGTTTGTTTATGTATTTGTCCCAATTGTGGCCCACTAGGTTTCAGTAGTGTCACCCCAACACCATGGATCCAATCCTGCAATCCTGAGGTAAGTAATTAGCTAGGCACTAACAATGCTGAGAAGCAAGCTTTTAAAAACCGGACCGGACCGGTCGAACTGCGGACCGGGGACCCATCCGGTCCGGTCCAGATAAGCAAACCGCACCCTCCAAGAACCGGTCAAAAACCGCGGAACCGGGCGGGCGGACCGGTGGGCCGGGAACCGGGCGCGGTTTCACAAAACCGGGCCTTCGGCCCGCCCGCTATTAAATATCAGAAAAAAAGTAGACAAGGGCTTTCGAACCCCCCACCATTATAAAATTAGTTTAATAGCGAACCACCTAGTCATTTAATTCATTTGTTTTTATCTTGTAATATATTATATACATATCAATATTAACGTATGTACAAAATAACCGTATCCAATTTAATATACATATCTATATAAATATTAATTATATATTTTGTTAGATATACTATTATATTAACATATTAAATTATTTTTTAAAAATTAAAGTTTATATTTTTTAATATATACATACATGATATATCTATCATTCAAATAAAATTTACGTTTCGTTTGGCACGGTGATGGCGGTCATCAACGTGGTGGTTATGAACTGTCGTTCTTGAACGTCCGACCTTATATAAGAAATTTCATACATTTTTATGTTCGATCTTGAACCTAAAATTTATAGGTAAATTTTTAAGATAATGTTAATTATTTTTATTTCTTAATATATATATGTAACAGTTCGACCCCGGTTGAACCGGTTGGACCGGTCCAGCCTTGAACCTTTCCCTCCGCCGGTTCGATGTCCGGTCCGGTTTTCAAAAGCTTGCTGAGAAGTTAAAGAAGATAAGCACACAAAACTGAACTCATTAAAAGGAATTAGATCCATCCTAATATTGTAATATGACGTTATTACTAAAAAAATATTTGCATATAATATCTGTTGAGTGCGTCACGTGGAATGGACGGTGATGTCCGAACGTATGTTGCGATTCGTTAAAAAGGATGGTTTAGTCTCACATCGCATACTCTGCTGTTTGATCCTGGGTGTATAAGCGGGGTGGTCACTCCTCCCCTAACCACGCGATTTTGGGGAGTGACGCCACAATACTTTATAACGCAGAACCAGAACCTCTCTTTTAACTCTCTCTTATGTGACTTCTTCAAAAGCAACAAGACCACTTCTATACATGATGGGCATCTTCGCACAAATTAAACCTGTGCTCAATGCTCCTGAATAGACTATGCCCTGTCGAAGGAGTTAATGCAGAGACATTAATGCCACATCAGAAGCCTAAGCATCGGGAAAAGGAAAAAGAAGAAGCACAAGATGAAGACAATGCAGGAACCAAAGCGCCACTTGCCTGAAGAAGCCGAAACAAACCTTCTTGGAAACATTGCAGAATTAAGTTTTTGTTTTGTATTCTGTTTTTTCCCTAGCTATAAGTATGAGACCTTCCTGCAATGAAAATCAATGAGAAAAAGCCATTATGAATGAAACTTACCCTTTTCTTACCTCCCGCCGTTTGTCTTTGTGCATATGTTTTTCCTATTTTTGATCCTCATGTCACAACAGTGGTATCAGAGCAGTGTTTGTTTAATGTGAGGCCATCAGAGGGAGTGGGTAATCAAGCAAGCTTCATATATCATTCCTGTTATCTCTACTCATCATATGACAACTCAAAATTCCACCCAAATGTTCCAATTCACCCAGTCAAGTGTTCCCATTTTTGATGGAGAACATTATGAATTTTGGTCCACCCACATCCGTCTTCTTCTTCGATCCCAAGGGCTCTGGGAGCTAGTGAAGGAAGGGAGGAAGGAGGAGACGGCTGCTTCATCCAAAGGGAAAGAGAAAGAGCAAGATCCTGCTAAACTCAAAGCCGCTGGGGAAGAAGCCAAGCAAGAAGCAAAGGCTCTCTTCATACTGCACCAAGGAGTAAGCAAGAGTATCTACCCGAGGATAATGGGGGCGGCCACTTCAAAAATTGCATGGGATACCCTCCAAGAAGAATTTCAGGGCTCAAAGAAGGTAATAGACATTAAACTACAACACCAATGGAAACTCTTTGAAAATATAGCCATGAAAGAAGATGAAACTGTTAAGGACTTCGTCTCTCGACTGTTGGGTGCTGTGAATCAAATTAGGAGTTTAGGAGATAAGTTCAAGGATAAGAAGATTGCACCTAAAATCCTGAGATGCCTTCCTCCTAAATTTGATCCAATTGTAACAACCATAGAAGAAACAAAAAAACCTTAAAACCCTCTCCATCACAGAGCTTATGGGATCACTCCAAGCCCATGAGGAAAGGCTCAAAAGAAGCAATGGTGAGCTTGAACAAGCATTCCAATCAAAAACCAAAATTACTGAAAAATTTACCCAAAGAAACCCCAAACCAGGCATAAGGGGCAGGGGGAGAGGGAGACCCAATGAGGGGAGACCGCATCCTGATTTTAGAAACAACAACAGTCCCCAAATTTTTTGTACTCTTTGCAAAAGAACAAACCATATAGCCATGGACTGCTTTTATAAGTGTAAAAGATGCAAGAAGCCAACACATATGCAGAAGGGCTGCTGGTCTAAGGATAAAGAAGAGAAAAAGGAAGAAGTCGAATACACAAATACAACTGAGAAACTATTCATTACTAAAACCAACACCGAAAAATCCCCAAGTGAAATCTGGTTCATTGACAGTGGTTGC
Organism: Platanthera guangdongensis; assembly: GCA_039583875.1. Classification (NCBI taxonomy): domain Eukaryota; kingdom Viridiplantae; phylum Streptophyta; class Magnoliopsida; order Asparagales; family Orchidaceae; genus Platanthera; species Platanthera guangdongensis. The sequence continues at coordinate 191,730,377 of CM077148.1, forward strand.
TCTAACCACATGTCTCCCTGCAAGCAATACATTGTTGAAATGAATGAAGCCAGCAAAACTGACGTAATTCTAGGAGATGGAAAGAAGCTAGTCATAGAGGGGACGGGGACTGTGGCAGTAAAGTCTAAGGATGAGAATATAAGACACATAGAGAAAGTGCATTATGTGTCATCCCTCACTCAAAGTTTGTTGAGTGTAGGGCAGCTCATGAAGAATGGCTATACCTTAACCTTTGAAGGAGATCATTGCCACATATGCCACAATGATACAAGTGTGTTCATAGCATCTGTGAAAATAACACCAAACAATATGTTTCCTTTAAGACTGGAAGTTCCAAATGAAGAAGCATTTGTTTGCTCCACATCCTTAGCATTATGGCACAATAGATTTGGGCATTTAAATCACAGGGATCTGGTTCTACTAAAACAAAGTGAGATGGCTGAAGGTCTACCAGAGCTGAAGGAAGAGGACCACAAATGTGAAGACTGCATCCATGGGAAGAGCCATCGGCTAGCATTTCCTTCTGCTGTTTCCTGGAGGTCTAAAGAACCCTTGGAATTGGTTCATGCAGACCTATGGGGGCCAGCTCCAACACCAACTCCTGGAGGTATGAGATATTATTTAAGTGTTGAAGCCAAAATTGACCTCAACGGGAGTTCAAAAACAGGGGTGCAGCCAACACCTACTTCTCTCAAGCCTCAACCCTCGACTAGCTGCAAAGGACCTAAGACTGACCTGAATGCCTCAGCAGGGAGGTCCCACCTCACACCCGGAAGATCTCTAAGAGCTTCCCCTCCAAAGCCAAAAGCTGGGCTAGGAGCTCCTCAAAAAGCACTAGGAGTTGGAAGATAATGAAAGGCTTGCTTTCCAAAGAGCCCTTATGGGTCTATTTATAGTCTTTGCTGCCTTGAGATTACTGAAAAGCCCCTAGTTGGTCTGCCAATAGCCGAATCCCGCTGTTTTCCTGGGGGCAGAGGGGTAATTTCACCCGAGGGTAACTTGGTTATTTCACCCAAGGCCCTGGGCCTCACTCGGCGAGAGGTCTGAACCGAGAGCCTTCTGTCCAGAGCCCGGCGCAAGCTGTTTCGCCTGTCTATGGCGAGAGCTTCTTCGAGACGGTTTGGGTGCTAGCACAAGCGTTCCCGCGCTGATCTTTGTTCGGCGATTTGGTTGCGCTCGTCGATCTGGGCTCGACGAGCACGGGGCGCCTTGCAGGCGAGAGCTCCCTCTTGATGCTGGCGCAAGCGTTCCCACCTGCTTGGGCGAGATCTTCTTTCGGGCGGGAACTCCTCTGGCTAGCTCAATGGTGACCATTACGCCTCCTGGTCTGACTCAGCGAATATAGGGTTGGACACAATCCCCGCTCTTTTTGAGCTAGCTCTGCGCTCGAAAAGACACGTCCAACCCAAAAATATTCGTTGAGCACGTGTCATCATCAGGGAATCTTTTGGTGGGTCGTACCGTGTCTATAAATATATGTGCTGATAGATGGTCATAATTCTCCCCTTGAATCATCCTTCTTCGCCTGAGTTCTCGCCTCTTCTTGTGATGCCTTCCAAACGCTCCGACAAACCGCTCCCGCAGGATCTTCAAGACCGCATCAATGCGGCGCAGGCGCGAGCCAAGGCAAACAACGCCTTGGTTGCCCGTGGCTAGCGAGACAGTCGTCGGCCGCTGAGCCTTCTCTGCCCAAGAAGAAAAAGAAGAGGGCAAAGGTGGTTCAGCGGGACTTGCCCCGCGAGAACAGGAGCCCGCCTACCCCAACCCCAAGCCGTGTGGACGATCCTTCTCCGCGGAAGGTATGTCTGATTCGCTAATTATTGAAAACACTAGTTATTCTGTAGCTGACGCGATACTTCTCGTAGGATACGGTTCCCGACGCTGTCGAGTCCCCACGGGAACCCCTGGACCCATCATCTCGCCCCCTTGAGGGCCAACCGCAGGTCACGGAAGCGGCTCCTCTGCCTGACCCGAGAACTGCAGGTAACATTTCCACACTTGCTCTTAACTCAAAACTTAGGACGCTGAAATATCTTCCCGCAGCGCCAGCTCCCGCCAAGCCGGGTCTCGCTACCCGGGAGAACGAAGCAAGGGCTGCAAATCATCCTGCCCTCGCGGTTGATTCCTCCCTACCGGCGGGAGGAAAGACTGCCGAAACTTCCGCGCCTCTATTAGACGCCAGCCATCCCGCGGGAGAGGAGACCTCCCCCCCCCCCCCCCCCCCGCTTCCGGCCTAGACGGGGTTACCACTCACAAAATCTACCCCCCAGGAAAAGGAAAGCTGATCCACCTACTCTTTGGAGCTGGGGTGGGGGGGGGGGGGGCTGGGCCTTCTCGCCTACCGTCGACCGGGGGGCCTCGCCATGCTGCAGGTATGCGGAATATTTATTACAACAATCCTTTAGCTCTCACCATAACTGGAATTCTCCTGCCAGGGGATCTGGGCTAGCAGCCTGGAGCTTAGGCAGAGGAAGAAGAAGAAGAAGAATACGAAGAAGAAGACGGCGAGAGCTCCCCCTTCCCTTCATCTGATGAGATGGAGGAGATCTTGACCGGTACCGGGAGCGCTAAGAGACGGGGGAAGAAGGTTGCTGCCGTCCTATCGAAGCTTATCCGGCGGGAGCGAGCCCATGATTCCGCGGGGAAAGAGTTTCGCCAAGCAGTGGAGAAGAGGCTGAAGGTTCTGGAGCGAGACTACCTCCTCAGTGAGATGGATCGGCCAGGTGGGCCTACCGCCGGGTCTTCCCCTGAAAGGTGTATCACGCGGATCCGGGACCTGTCTCGTCGGATCAACCTAGGGTGCACCGTCATGTCGTCCTACTTCAACCCGCAAGCGCCACTGAGGACCAGGCTGCGGGAGCAAGGACGATGGAGATGGGAGCCTTATTGATTGGCGAGACCTCACCCTTCCTTACCCCCGGCCTCCCCTTCTCCGATGTACCCAGTTTAATTCACGTCTAACTGATGTTGCTTTCTTTTTTATTCAGCTCTCGCTTGACGAGAATAACAATTATTTTCGCTATTATTATTACTTTGTTTAGTTCTCGCTTGGCGAGAGCAATCTGATCTCCCGTTGTTTGTGGTTATTATCATTGTTACTTTTTTATTAGCTTTCCCACTCCGCGAGAGCAAACCCGCTCCCGCTGTTTATCGAATGCCATCTCACAAGATTCGCGTCAATCACTTATCAGTCAGTCGAATTTGGGCGGGAAAATGAAGCGCCGCCGCCTTAGGTCGTGACGGTTGTACCCCCGCCGCCTTTTCTGAAAAATCATGATGATCACGGTTTCCTATAAATAGAGGGGCTCACCTACCACATTCATTTCTCCAATCTGAATCTCTCTCCTCTCATGTCGCTTTCGCGGTCTCTCAAAAGCTCTCGCTTGTTTTCGCCTTCTCCTTCCGTTCTCGCACGGTTCTTGCTCTCGCCTCCCTCTTAAAGATCTCGCCTACAAATTCTTCATCACGATGCCGGGCGGAAGCGAGGGACGTTCCAACTGCGCGGAAGCTTTCCAGAAGCACCTTTTTCCTTCCTGCACCCTCACCGTGGACGAGTTCAACCTGATCCAGACTCGCTACGTTCCCACCGACTTCACCGCGCGGAACCCAAGCAATCATGATAAGGTAAATACCGCGGGGGAGGGGGAGCTCACCATCCCCCTTGAGCATTTTGAGGTGGGCTTTCCGCCTCCCGCTGTGGCCCGAGATGCGCCAGGCCCTCCGGTATTACGGAGTGGTTCCCGCGCAACTGAATCCAAATTCGGTTGCGATTCTCGTGGCTTTCATATGCTACATGCGATCCGAGAGGATCGAGTTCAGCCTGCCAATCTTCCGCAAGCTGTTCACCTTCTGCGCCAAAGGAGGGGTGGTCTTCTTCTCGGGACAGCTGCTCAAGACGATCGGTCTCGCCAACAAGCACCACCACTGGGGCGAGAGGTTCATCTTCGTTTCCGGCAACTTCGGGAACGTGCCTCTCGCGCCCGTCCAATATGAGGATGCCGCCTACAAGCCCCCCTCCTTGGGCTCGTGCGAGAGCGCCCTCCTTGAGTTCTTCGGAACCAAGGACTTCGACGTCCTCTTCCTTCGGCGAGACGTTGATTCACTCCTCCCCGTACTCCCGGGCGAAGGTAAGGTCTCGCCTTTGTCTCGTTATCCCCTTTTTCAACGTAGGAATTGAGTGTTGTCACCTTCGCAGGAGAGCGCAAGATCCCCCTACGCCAACCTTTTGACGAGGCTCGCGCTTCCGGGAGCCAGCCTCCAAAAGACTCGCTGTCTCTCGCAAAAGCCGCGTCACAAGCTTGAAGGAAAGAGCCGGCCCCGCCTCCTTCATCCGGTGCCGGGAAGCGAAAGCCCGGCGCCCCTCTGCCTCAACCGATCAAGAGCCCCAAGACAACTGATACCGAGAAGGGCAAAGCCGTTATGGTGCCCGCCCACCCAACCCCTCACTGCAGGCCGCTCCTTTGAGGAGATTTTGCAGGTCGTCAGCGAGATTGCAGCTACTATGGGTGGCGCTGAGGCCCCTGCCAAGAACCCTCCGGCCCCCGGTGTTGCAGAGGGCGAGGGAGCCGCTGCCGAGACCTCCGGCCAGCCTCCGTCTGGAGAGGTGCCGCGGGGCCACCGCAACTTTGGTCTCGGCATGAAGTGCCTGGACGCGGAGAACAAGTCACTGCTATAATGGGACCCCGACGTCAACAGGGTCTCGATCTCGTCCCTCCTGCCTAGCTGGGCAGAGCGAGACGATGTTACCAGCGAGGCTTTCACCTTAGGTTACTGCCTCTACAGCCGGGAGGACGCCAGCATCTACGACAGGATGACCACCCGGCTGCTGGCCTATGATTCCACTCGCGCCTTGATGCGCGGGCTGGAGCTTGCGCACATGTGTGCGCGCCGGAGCATCACCATAGACCGCAATTTCCAGAACATGTACAAGGCCAGGGACGACGCGGTGGCACAGGCGGCCACTATGGCGAAGGAGCTGGCTGATGCCCGACAACTCCTGTCTTCGCGCCAGACGGAAGGGGTAAGCGAGATCTTTCTCGGCACTTATTCTCGCCACTATAACTCCTTTCCCTTTCATGCTAACCTCCCGCTGTTTAGGATTCCGCCCAAGCCGCGCTTCACGAGGAGCTGTCCCAGGCGCGGTACGAGAATGTTCTCCTGAGGGACCAGATCTTGCGCCTGGAGGCGAATGCGCCCCCTCCTCTGGACGAGAGGCTGAAGAGTCGCTACTACTCGGTTTATGACATCGACAAGCTTCTCCAGGCCAACGCGCAAGCTATAGTCAGGATGACCCTGGAGACGCTGCGAGATGTCGACTGCTGGGATGGGAGGGGCAAAAACATCACCGCCCAACAACTTGTTCCCTAGATCTTCGAGCCTGTTCCAAAGCCCCCGGGCGCGCCTGATACCCCACCCTCGGATGTCCCAAAATCCCCTGCCGCGGGTCGCGAGACCTCCGGGGAGAGCTCCGACGAAAGCTCCAGCGGGAGCTCTGAGGGGTACAGCTTGTCTCCCTGAGTGGGCCTCCTCCCCTCTCCATTTTTTATTTCTTTCCTTTCCATGTACTGAGCGAGAACGCTCTTGATCTGTAATCGTATATATATAAAATACATTGTAAATGTTTCATTGTAAATGCTATGTATTGTCCCTTTTTTATTATAAATGCGCTTGACATAATTTCGGCCAAGTGCTTCTCAAGCACGCTTCCGCCGAGGTTCTTGGCCTCCTAGGGTAGCTTCCCTTAGTGACGGATAGGCGGGAACCTGCCGAAAATAGCCCAGGACTTAGATGTCTCGTTTCGACGCTCTGCCGAATACCGTCTACCGGGAAAATTGCTCGTGGGCCCTTCGAGGCCGTCCCTCTTTAGCTTGCGCGAACCGTCAGTGCTTTCGCACAACGCTTCCCCCTATCTTAAGGATATTATGAGCCTTCCTGCCGGGAACCTCCTTCGGCGAGATCTCCTTGACGGTGTCCTCCCTGCCGAGACCAGTTCTCGTCGAAACCTCTCCTATCTTCCCCTCTTTCCATTTTGCGTTCCGGGTGCGTTTCCTGCCTTGCTCAAACCAAACCTATCCCCCACAGGCGAGCCTTCGGACCTGCCAGCTAGATGAGAGCCGGCACAACGGGTCTACCTGGGGCCGAGCCGAGCTCGGGGTGCCGATGACGTTCTCAAACCAACCAAACCTATCCCCCACAGGCGAGCCTTCGGACCTGCCAGCTAGATGAGAGCCTGCGCAGCGGGTCTACCTGGGGCCGAGCCGAGCTCGGGGTGCCGATGACGTTCTCAAACCAACCAAACCTATCCCCCACAGGCGAGCCTTCGGACCTGCCAGCTAGATGAGAGCCTGCGCAGCGGGTCTACCTGGGGCCGAGCCGAGCTCGGGGTGCCGATGACGTTCTCAAACCAAACCTATCCCCCACAGGCGAGCCTTCGGACCTGCCAGCTAGATGAGAGCCTGCGCAGCGGGTCTACTTGGGGTCTAGCCGAGCTCGGGGTGCCGATGACGTTCTCAAACCAACCAAACCTATCCCCCACAGGCGAGCCTTCGGACCTGCCAGCTAGATGAGAGCCTGCGTAGCGGGTCTACCTGGGGCCGAGCCGAGCTCGGGGTGCCGATGACGTTCTCAAACCAACCAAACCTATCCCCCACGAGCCTTCGGACCTGTCAGCTAGATGAGAGCCTGCAGCGGGTCTACCTGGGGCCGAGCCGAGCTCGGGGTGCCGATGACGCCAGCTAGATAAGAGCCTGCGCAGCGGGTCTACCTGGGGCCGAGCCGAGCTCGGGGTGCCGATGACGTTCTCAAACCAACCAAACCTATCCCCCACAGGCGAACCTGCCCAGCCTGCGCAGCGGGTCTACCTGGGGCCGAGCCGAGCTCGGGGTGCCTACGTTCTCAAACCAAACCTATCCCCCACAGGCGCGCCTTCGGACCTGCCAGCTCGGGTGCCGATGACGTCTCAAACCAACCAAACCTATCCCCAAGCCTTCGGACCTGCCAGCTAGATGAGAGCCTGCGCAGCGGGTCTCCCTAGATGAGAGCCCTGCGCAGCGGGTCTACCTGGGGCCGAGCCGAGCTCGGGGTGCCGATGGGGCCGAGCCGAGCTCGGGGTGCCGATGACGTTCTCAAACCAAACCTAGGCGCGCCTTCTAGATGAGAGCCTGCGCAGCGGGTCTACCTGGGGCCACAGACGAGCCTTTGGACCTGCCAGCTAGATGAGAGCCTGCGCAGCGGGTCTACCTAGGGCCGAGCCAAGCTCGGGGTGCCGATGACGATCTCAAACCAAACCTATCCCCCACAGGCGAGCCTTCGGACCTGCCAGCTAGATGAGAGCCTGCGCAGCGGGTTTACCTGGGGCCGAGCCGAGCTCGGGGTGCCGATGACGTTCTCAAACCAACCAAACCTATCCCCCACAGACGAGCCTTCAGACCTGCCAGCTAGATGAGAGCCTGCGCAGCGGGTCTACCTGGGGCCGAGCCGAGCTCGGGGTATTACAAAACACATAATTACGTTATATTATAAAAAATTGACAATAGTCAAGAGAAAATCAACTGACGTAGTATAATAACTTTATTTTTGAGATACATGGTTACATCCTTCCCCCTTCATGGGTAGAAGCGTTTTAGGTCATCACTGCTTCAGGTGTGACTTAAGGCCCTCCCCTCCACGTCCTGGAGGTAGTAGCCTCCTGTTTCGAGGACTTCCTTCACTATGTACGGTCCTTCCCAGTTCGGGTTGAGCTTGCACACGGGAGCCGACCTTCCTACCGCGTCAACCTTTCTCAGCACCAGATCCCCTTCAGTAAACCGCTTGACCCTGACATGCTTATCAAAATACTTGGTCATCCGCCGCTTGATCTCTTCTTGCCGGATAGCTGTCACGTCTCGCAGTTCTTCCGCCATATCTAGCGAGAGGCGTTGCCCCTCTTCATTCTCCAACCTCCAAGTCTCATCTCCTTCGCCCGCGGCTGTGACTCGCGGGGACCGGACCTCGAACTTCACTGGTAGGATGGCCTCACACCCATGAGAGAGCTTGAAGGGGGTCTCACCGGTGGCCGTGTTCGGGGTCGTTCGCAGGGTCCACAGGACCAAAGGGGAGCTGCTCCACCCAATTTCCCTTTAAGTTCTCCACCTTTTTCTTTAGTAGGTTCACAATGATTTTGTTCGCCGCTTCCACCTGGCCGTTACTCCGGGGGTGGTGGACAGAGGCAAACCGGAGGTCTAGCCCCAGTTGGGCGCAGAAGCTGATGAACTCCTCACTGGCAAACTGGGGGCCGTTATCTGTCACTACTGCTTGGGGCAACCCGTGTCTGCAAATGATCTCCCCCCAGATGAAATTCCTTATGACTTGCGAGGTGACTTGGCTAGGGCCTTAACCTCCAGCCACTTTGAGAAATAATCGATCATGACCAAGAAAAACCTCCTCTCCCCGCTAGCCGGAGGAAAGGGTCCAACTAAATCCATTCCCAGATGGCGAACGGCCACGATACCGTGATACTTCGGAGGCTTTGAGCTGCCAAGAGCTGAAGGGGGGCGCAGAGCTGACATTTTTGACACCTCCTCGCAAACTCCGTGGCATCCTTCCTTAGGGTGGGCCAGAAGTACCCCTGCCTGACCACCCTTGCCTCCAACGTCCTTCCTCCAGAATTACTGTCGCACTCGCCCGAGTGCACTTCCTCCAAGATCCTCAAGATCTCTTCTTCGGTCACACACCTGGCTAGGAGTCCTGACAACATCTTACGATGCAGGCCCCCTTCTACCACTAGGTAGTGAGCTGCCTTGCGCTTGAAGCTTCTCCCATCCTTGGCCCCCTCGGGGAGTCCACCAGTGGTTAAGAAGGTCACCAAGGGATCCACCCACGAGGGTCGCCGATCCACCACAATTAATTCTCTTTCCTCGATAGCCGGTCAAAATAGCTCCGTCAAGGTCCCTCCTCCCCGAGGTCCAAACTTAGTCAATCGATCGGCAGCTACGCTTTCTTCCCTTGGAACATGTTGGACGGAGAATGACCGGAACCCCCCGATGATCGCCCTTACCTTGGAGAGGTATTTGATGAGGGTGGGTTCCCGAGCTTCAAACTCTCCCCGGATCTGATACGCTACTACCTTTGAATCAGTGAAAGCTTCCACATCCTGAATCTTCAGCTCCTTTGCCAAGCGAAGGCCGGCGATCACGGCCTCATACTCCGCTTGATTGTTGGTCACGAGGAAATGCAAATTGACCGCTTGCTCTATGGTTAACCCCTGAGGACTTGTCAATACCACCCCTGCTCCGAGGGAGTGCTTTCCCGAGGCCCAATCAACCATCATCTTCCACGCTTCTCGTGGCTGCTGCTCTCCCTCCTCGACTTCAACAATGTAGTCTGCTAGGAAGTCCGCCACTGCCTGCGCCTTGATGGAGAGTCTTGGGACAAAAGAGATGTCGAACTCGCTTAGCTCAATAGACCACTTAGCAAGTCTCCCCGAGTGCTCCACTCCTTCGAAGATCTTGCGAAGAGGGTGGTCGGTCACCACCCAAATCGAATGTGCTTGAAAGTACAGCCGGAGTTTCCTTGCAGAGATGACCAAGGCGTAAGCAGCTTTTCGAGGATGGGGTAGCAGAGCTCTGCTTTCCTCAATATCCGGCTGACGTAGTAGATGAGTAGTTGCTTCTTTCCTTCTTCCCTCACTAGGACGGAGCTCACCGCCTCCGCTCCTACTCCGAGGTACAAGGTCAGGTCCTCTCCTTCTTTTGGGCTCTGAAGCAGAGGAGCCTGAGAGAGTTGTCTTTTCAGCCCTTGGAAGGCCTCTTCGCACTCGGTGGTCCATTCAAACCTTTGATTCTCTCGCAGCACCTTAAAGAATGAAGAACACTTGTCTCCTGCCCTGGAGAGGAACCTGCTCAGCCCAGCCAGTTTGCCTGTCAAGCGCTGGACCTCCTTGGCATCGCGAGGTGATTCCAAATCCAGGATGGACTTTACCTTGTCCGGGTTGGGATCCACCCCTGCCGGAGTCAGAAGATGCCCGAGGAACTTCCCGCGGCTGGCCCCAAAGACACACTTCAAGGGGTTTAGCCTCATCTTGAACCTCCTTAAGATGGCGAATGTCTCTTCCAGATCTTGCAAGTGCGAATCCATGCACTTGCTTTTGATCATTAGGTCGTCGACGTAGACCTCCAAATTTCTCCCCCTCTGATCTCGGAAGACCCGATCCATCATGCGTTGGTAGGTAGCCCCCGCGTTCTTCAACCCAAAGGGCATCATTTTGTAACTGAAGCATCCCTCCCTTGTGATGAAGGAAACATCCTTGCTATCAGGAGGGTGCATCCGGATCTGGTGATAACCTGAAAAAGCATCTAAAAAGCTCATGACAGAAAAACCGATGGTTGAATCAACCAGCGCGTTGATCCGAGGCAGGGGGTAGCAATCCTTAGGGCATGATTTATTTAACAAAGAAAAGTCAATACACATTCTCCATTTACCACCTCCTTTTTTAAACTATTACCACATTCGAGATCCAGCCCGGATACTGGATCTCCAAGATGAAGCCGGCCTCTAGGAGCTTCCTGACCTCCTCACGAATGGGCTCCTACATCTTGGTGGCGATGACTCTCATCTTCTGGTGTATGGTGCAAGTGCGGGGGTCCAAGTTCAGGCGATGGCAGGCCACGTCCGCGTCGATGCCCAGCATGTCCGCCGTGCTCTAGGCGAAGATGTCGACGTTGCTTTGAATGCAAGCCCGCACTCGCTCCCGGGCCTCGGGACTCAAGCCCCCGCTGACCCGCACCCTTTGTACTTGCCCTGCGCTGGTGAAGACCTCCATCTCCACCACTTCTTCGGCCGGCTCCAGCCGCGACTGCTCCCAGCCGACCCTTGCCTCTTCCTCCAGCTCCAGCTCTCCCCTTTCTACCTCCTCCTCGATTCCCATCGCTTCTACCAGCCCCTCCTGCTGCTTCTCGACTCCCACGCCCCCAGGGGCCTCTCCCTCAACTCCTGCTGCTGCTTGTTCTTCTACTTCCATCGCCCCTTCTGGGATCTCCTGCTCCTCGTCCCCCCGGACCACCTGCACATCTCCTTGCTGCTTCTCAGTCTCCTCTTCTCCGACTTCCTCTTCAGCTATCTCTCTTGCCTCCTCTAGGCCCATCTCCTCTTCCTCAACAACCTCCTCAAGTGCCGCCATCTCTATCTCCAACTCCTCTGCCTCTGCCATCCACGAAATGGTGTTGACTGCTGTAACATAGCATTGTCTTGCCACCTTCGGGTCCCCTCTTACCCTGACCTGCACCCCTCCATTGTTGAACTTGAGGCATTGGTGGAACGAGGAGGGGACGCAGCGAAAGGCGCTGATGAGGGGGCGCCCAAAGATGGCATTATAGCTGCTTGGGGCGTCCACGATCACGAGCCTGCAGTTCCGTGACACAACCCCCCAACTTCACGTGCAACCCTACTCCCCCTTCCACTTCCTTCCTTTCTCCGGAGAACCCAAACAACGGTCCATTCGAGGCCAGGATCCTCTTCCCTTCAACCCTCATCTCATCGAAGGCCTTTTGAAGACGACATTCACCGAGCTCCCGTTGTCTACTAGTATCCTCGAGACCGTATAATTTTCCACCGCCGTCTGGATCACCAGGGCGTCATAGAATGGATCCTCATAGTCTGGCATGTCCGCTAACGAGAAAGTGATTTTTTCTTCTGGTGGGGGAGCCTGGGAGGTAGAGGCGACCCCCCTTCGGTACATGGTTTGCAGGCTCCCCTTGCGGGTTGCCTTCAATCCCCACTCCTCCGTGAATCACCCTGATTCCTCCCCGGGTCCCTACATCTACCCGATCTTCGCACCTATCTTCCACCTCGCCCTGCTGCACCTCTACGATCCTCACCGGATGGATCCTGCCTCCCTGCTCCTCTTGCTTCCCTTATTTCTAAGAACTCCGGGCAGGTGGCCGTTGCGTGACCTTCCTCCTGGTGGAAGTCACAAAAGAGCAACGCCACCCCGCCCCTTCTTCCTTCTCCTCTTCCTCTTCTTCCTCCTCCTCGAGCTCCTCTCCCCGCTCCTCTTCCTCTGCCCACTTTCCATGGCCTCTTGCTGTCACAACCCGCATTTTCTCAACGATAAAATCGTATCAGAGCTAGAGAAAACGCGTGTCGTGATGCCACGTCGTGCAGGGGATAACTGCACACGCTCAGGCAAAACTCCACACCTTAAATTTTAAGGAAAATCGTTGATTAATTATGAAAGGAAACCAGTTATGTTGAATGGTCGTATCCCTCGGCACGGTGGATCAGCTAGTCCACAATTAAAATATATTTATACACAGCAGAAAACACTTTGGTTCGATTAAGTTGACACCCTAGTGAGCATAAGTGTCCCTCGAGGGACAACTCATGTTATGCACGACTCTAAGTGAATATAATAGATATAAAAGGTAGTCTTTTTACGCTAAGGAAATATAGTGTCTTTTGTTTTATAAATATGCTATGCATGAACTACATATAATAATGCTTTTAGAGTTTAAAATATCTAACATGCAACCTAGCATAAATCCTTCCCAGAAGCAAGTAAACAACCACAAATAGGCAAAAAGGCAGCAGTTTAAGTTCATACCCAAGCATCACAAGAAGCCACCAGTGAGCGTCAACAACCTGACACGAACCCACTGGTGAGTATGTATGTTCTATACATAAAGGTAAAGAACTACCTCACAAAATCGGGGATCGGCTGTCTCAGCTACCCAAGAGGTCGCAAACCAGCCCCTCCAAAAGAACTAGTCCGCTGAACCGGCTACAACCTTGGACCTGAGGCATTCAAAGAAAAGAACACCTCAGCAAGGAAATAATCAAAAAAGAGTAAGTAAAGCATTAGAATTATGAGCAAAAAGAAAGGTTTACCAACCCGGCAACAAACTGCTATATACAAAAGAAAGAGACATGACAGTAATAAAAGAGCACTGTCTAAAGCACAGCAAAACACACCAAGTGCGAGCAATAAAAGCAACATGCCCAACGAATGAGTCTAACATTCCTAATACGTGGGTAAGTGGCAGTGGTCAAAACATGGATCTGAATACATAACCAAAATCAGATCCAAAAAGGGCTAAGGGGTCACCAGTGGCAGCTTTAGGGTCCCACACACACCAACCCAAACCGGGGCAAAAAGGCGGTGGCCACAGCTCTCCACATCAAAATCCACCCCTCTAGAGGCCACTAAAACTCCACCACCTGCCACAACCCAAGAGTCGGCAAGCAAAATTAGCCGAACACCCAATACCACCCCCTAGAGAAAGGGAAAAGTCACACTAACAACCCTAAGGAAACACACGAACCTAGGACAGAAAGGTCGAGCCCACTCGACGCAGCGTTGAGTAAGCTCCACTCACATGACGCCTAAAAATACTTAGCCGCAAGTCCTACGCTGGGTGACGGCGTTGAGTGAGCGAGCTCGGCTCACTCGATGCTGTCAGCGCTTTCCACTTAGGGTAAACGTAAGTCTTGTTAAAATCGCAGCCTAAGCTCTCTCATTGCGAGAAAGCAGAGAGTTGGAAATTTAATCTCAACCCTCCGTTCCGTCCTAACTACTCGGGACTATCGCAACCAAACCTGAACCACCTCTACCGCAGCCTCACCCTAACTTCTAGCTACCCACTGAACACCAAACCTCAGACAAAAGAGAGAACCTTGGTTTAAAAGGACAATAAAACAGCCCATGGACGAAATGAATGAAGGAAACATCCTATTGTTCTAATTTCTAAGGAGGAAAAATAATGAAAACAGAAGTATTGCATAGGAAAAGAAAAGAGAACAGAGCAAGAGTTAGAATATTTTGGCAAGGGCAAGGGAGCCACTTGCCTCTACCTCTCCGGAAACACAACAGCCACACAACCGCTTGGCTCCGGCGGCAAGATCGGCCACCTAGAAGACCAAAGCTGAAACTTGAGGAAGGAAAAGGAATCAGATGTTAGAAATTCCTGGAATCAACCCTAAATCAAGAAAAAAACTTACATGGAAGGGAAGATCTACACGAGAGCAAGCCAAAACCGCTATCTCCCGAGAAAAACGAGCTCCCTCCCGCAATCGCCGGCCAAAACACCCACTGCCTCCTCTCAAAACCCTTCCACTGGAAGCTCTCCAGACTCGGGAACAATGAAAAAAAATGAGGAGGAAAAACGGTTCACGGCAACAAAAGAGATTCTCAGGAAAAAGTACGGAACACGCCCAAGACACGCCCGTGACACGGTCCGACACGCCCGTGTCACGAGGCGTGTACTAACTCGACGAACGTCGATCTCCACTCGACGAAACACGGGACACGCCCGCGACACGCCCGTGACACGGCCCGACACGCCCGTGTCACGGGGCGTGTACTCACGCACCTACCCACTCGACGAAAGTCGATCTCCGCTCGACGAAGCAAGGGACACGCCCTGTGACACGCCCGTGTCACAGGCCGTGTACCAACCCGAACACCGCCCGACGATCGTGGAGCGCCTGATCGTCGAACACAGAGACACGCCCCAGTGTCACGCCCGTGTCCGACACGACACGCCCGTGACACGGCCGTGTTCTCACTAAAACACCGCCTGACGACCATCGAGCGTAGCTCGATGAACCGAAGGGGGACACGCCCGTGACACGCCCGTGTCACGGCCGTGTTCCTACAAAACTCCGTCGACCAACAATTCGTCGACCAGAGAAACGGGAGCTCTACCCGTGCACGACACGCCCTGGGTCACGGGCGTGACCCAGGCCGTGTCACCCAAACTTACACAGAAAAAGAAACCTGCTATCACCTAGCAAACAAGAGACAAGGCACCAGCCTACAAGCTCAGCCAACAACAGACCACGCACAGCACAAGCAAACATTACAAACTTGCAGCTAACCAAAGATGAACGTCGAAACGACCTGAAAGCAAACGATCCCGGATCTCGACCAAAACCAAAACCAAAAACAACGGTGAGGTCGAAGGCAACATCCGACGATCGCACACTCGGGCAACACCTCTCCGAAGCCAAAACACAAGCATTTCCCTAAGAGGCCTCAACCGAGTCACCAAAACAGACTCCGGCTAGCTGGGGAAACTTGCCAACTGGCTACAACCAGGCTACACAAGGAACCTACAGAGCTAGGACCGCGCTCTACAACGGCGAAGGGCCGGAAATACGTCATCGTAACGTCAATCCAATATCAAACAAAACAAAGAAAAACCGGGGGCGTTACAGCCACTCCCCCTAAAAGAAAGTTTCGCCGCGAAACTTTACTCACAACACTCCTATGAAGAAGGAGAGAGAAAGAGCCAGGAAAGGACTATATAAACATAAATAAAACAGAACATACCAGGCACAAGTTCAGGGAAATAGTTGAGGGTGAGCCTCCCTCATAGCCGACTCCAACTCCCAAGTCGCGCTTTCTACATTCCTGATTCCTCCATAAAACTTTAACCATCGGAATAGACTTCTTCCGCAGCGCACGAACCTGAGAATCCAGAATGCGGACATGACACCTCCACATAAGAAAGATTCGGCTCCAACTGAGGCACAGAATCCAAAACCTGTCTGCCATTCGTTACACATTTCCGCAGCTGACTGACGTGGAAGACATTATGCACGCCAGGGAAATTTGCGGGCAACGCCAGCCTATAAGCTGATATCCCAATCCGCTCAACAATCGGAACGGGCCCACATACCTCGGGTCCAACTTCCTGCTCTTTCCAAAACGCTTGACTCCGATCAACGGGGAGACCTTTAAGAACACTGAGTCCCCCACCACAAATTCCAAGTCCGATCTACGCGGTTGGCATTTTTCTCATATCTCTCCTGGGCTAATCGAAGCTTTTCCGTATAAGCCTCACAGCGGTTTCCATCTCCTCGAGTGCTTCTGGACCCAACAAAGGTCTCTCGCCAACCTCAGCCCAAAAAAGGGAGTCCTGCAGCGCCTCATACAAAGCTTCGAAAGGAGCCATTTGCAAGCTTTCTTGATAACTGTTGTTATACGCAAATTCCATAAGCCGCAAGCGCTCATCCCATGCTCCTCCGTGGTCCAGAATATAGCATTGGATCATATCTTCCACAATCCGATTTACTCGACTCCGTCTGACCATTGGTCTGCGGATGATAAGCTGTGGAATATCTCAAATCTGTACCCAACCCTTCTTGAAGGCTCTTCCAAAAACGAGACGTAAACCTGGAGTCTCGATCCGATATATGATACTCACGGGTACACATGTAATCGATAACCTCATCCAAGTACAGCTCGGCTATCTTCCTCATCGGATAATCGATCTTAAATGGTACGAAGTGAGCACTCTTCGTCAATCGGTCTACGATCACCCAACTGAATCATGCCCTTTAGGAGATCTCGGTAAGCCTGTGATGAATCCATCGAGATACTCTCCCACTTCCACATCGAAATCTCTAAGGGATTAGCTTGCCACCAGGCCTCCCATGGTCGGCCTTCAAGCCTGCAAGTGAAGCACTCAGAAACAATCTGGCTATGTCCTTCTTCATCTCATACCACCAGGCAATCTGCTTTAAATCATGGTACATTTTGGTAGACCCTGGATGGTAGGCAACACTAGATCCGTGGGCTTCTCTGCACACCATATCCCGGATATCTCCAACTGCGGGAATGCAAAAACCTGCCACGATACTTCAAGGTACCCGCATCATCTATAGAGAAATCTGGTAATTCACCTTTTCAGCTCGAAGGTACAAATGCAAAGAATCGGGATCATCCTTCTGATGCAGTCGCGTAAGCGCAATCCACGAGGTTCTGCCACTGCCAAGCTACTCTGCGAATCGCAGATTCCCACAGAAATGTCCATCAAAAGGAACTCTTCTACTAGACGCTCGGCGGAGAGATTGAAAATCTTCCCTGACTTCCGACTCAGGGCATCGGCCACCACGTTCGCCTTACCCGGATGGTACTGGATTTCAACATCATAGTCGGCACGTACTCCAACCACCGCCGCTGGCGCAGATATTCAACTCTTTCTGAGTGAAGACATACTTCAAACTCTTATGATCCGTGAAAATCTTGCACTGCGCGCCTTATAGCAAATGCCTCCACAATTTCAACGCATAGATCACAGCTGCAAACTCCAGGTCATGCGTAGGGTAATTCCTCTCATGAGTCTTTAGCTGCCTCGACCCGTACGCAATCACCTTCCCACCCTGCATCAATACGCAGCCAGTCCGACGTGCGATGCGTCCACATATATATCATACTCACTATCTTCAGTAGGCAAGGATAAATTGGAGCCGAACATAACCTCCTCTTTAGTTCCTCAAAAGCCTCCTCACACTTGCCATCCCATATGAAGGCTACATTTTTCTGCGTCAACCTGGTCAACGACGCAGACAAGGTAGAGAATCCCTCTACAAATCTTCTATAATATCCAGCCAAGCCCAAGAAGCTTCTGATCTCTTTGGGAGTAACAGGCCTCGCCCATTCCATCACAGCAGTGATCTTTTCCAGGTCCACCGATATTCCCTCCTTATTCACACGTGGCCGAGAAAAGAGACTTGAGGCAACCAAAATTCGCATTTGCTCAGCTTGGCGTATAGCTTGTGTCTCTCAGAGTCGCCAAGACAAACGCAAATGCCGATCATGCTCCTCTGCATTCTTAGAATACACCAAACGTCATCTATAAAGACAATCACAAACTTATCCAGAAATCCTTGAAAACTCTTTTCATCAGATCCATAAAAGCTGAGGGCGCATTAGTCAAACCAAATGACATGACTAAAAACTCAAAATGCCATGACGAGAGCGGAACGCCGTCCGCGGAACATCTGACTCCCGAATCCTCAACTGGTGATAGCCCGAACGAAGATCTATCTTGGAAAACACGGCACTACCACGCAGTTGGTCAAACAGATCGTCAATCCGAGGCAAAGGGTACCTGTTCTTAATAGTAACCTTGTTCAGTTCTCTATAGTCGATGCATAGCCTCATCGACCATCCTTCTTTTTAACGAACATCACTGGTGCACCCCATGGTGAAGAACTCAGCCTATGAACCCTTTTGCCAACATCTCATCCAGCTGAATTCGCAACTCTTCCAGCTCTCGCGGGGCCATCCGGTACGACGCCTTGGCAATAGGACGCATGCCTGGCTCCAAATCTATAGCAAACTCGACATCTCGATCGGGTGGAAGACCGGGAAGATCATCAGGAAACACATCGGAGAAGTCACACACCACAGGGATCTCTTGCAAAAACACGACTCCAACAACTGACCCTACCAGAGAGACCAAACAGGCAAAACAGCCAGAACCAAGCAACTTTCGAGCACGCACCGCAGAAATGACTGGAGACTCCTGGAGAGAATACCCAAAACGCTCCCTGGCTAACGTTGTCTTTGACGAAGTCCAGACGCTTACCCTTGCACTGGATAACAGCATCGTACCTTGACAACCAGTCCATGCCCAAGATAACATCGAAGTCCTCCAGGTCAATCACCTTCAGATCTGCTTGGCTACAAAAATCACCAACAAATCGGACAATCCAGGACACCAGGTCCGTAACCACAGAGTCGCCGGAGGGGAACTTAACGCAAAAGGCACCACCAACACGATCTAGGCCCAAACTGAACCGCTCCACGAAGGCTCTAGCCACAAACGAGTGGGTAGCGCCTGAATCGAAGAGAACGCGCGCCCAACGGTTCTTTACCTTAAATCGTCCTACAAAGAGCGCACGCATCTAAGGAAACAAACGCTAAAATGAAAACTACAACCACAAAGGGATCATAACGAAACGACTGAGGAGAAGTCAAACCTGAGATAACCTGGGTCGAAGTCTGCGCTTCGTCTGCCGAAAGCACATTCAGCTTCCCCTTTCCTCTATCCAATTGCTGAGGCGGTGGCAAAGCCTGGAGGGGAACTGGCTGCAGAACAGGCTGGAGCTGTGGGCACTTTGTCTTGAGATGACCCTTCTGCCCACACTGAAAACAGACCTTATCTCTTAACCAGCAACGGGCAGCATCATGCCCCTTCCTTCCACACAAGGCACACACCAAGTCTCCTCTGAGAGCACCCTGAATTGTGTGCACCTGTTCCTTCTTCTGCGCTCCAAACCTTTTGTAACACTTCTCAAATGGGTGGCCTGGCGGCCACAAAAACTACAAACCTCTTTGTTCTTCTTTCTCGAGACCGCATCGGGTTCCTGAGGGCTCTTCCCTCCACCGGACTTCCGCTTATCCTTCCACAATTGCTGACCTCTATCTTGGCATTCTCAATGGCCTCAACCCTCAAGGCAGCTTCAACCACGCTGTCATAACTGACTGCACCGTAGGCATTCGCTAACTGCTGAATGTCGCTTCTTAGTCCACCCAGAAATCGCTTAACTCGGTCTGCTTCAACACTCACCAGACCAGAAGCAAACCGACTCACTTACTAAACTCAATCTCATACTCACTGACCGTGAGTTTCCTCTACTTCAAATGGGAGAAAGTCATTCATCAGCCGGTCCCTCTCGACTGAAGGCAAAAACTTACTCAACAGCATCCCTTTAAATGACTCCCAAGAGCATCCTGCCACAAGCTTTCTTTCTCCCTCATCCACTATTCTTTGCTAAGCCTTGAGCTGGTAGGCAGCGAGCATCACTCTCTGATCATCAGTAATCCCGAATAAGAGAACATCTCCTCAATAGTAATCAGCCAGTCATCCAAAATCATGAAATCTGCTTGCCCATCATAAGTAGGGGGTCTCAATCGCTGAAACTGGGATATAAATGCCATCTCCGGGGGCACCACAACCAAAGGCACGGGAGGAGCAGGAGGGGCAGGAACAGCTACCCCTCAGCGGGGTCCGGAACTCTCGGAGTCTGTCCTGCCACCACTGCTACAAGGGACTGAATCTGAGCCTGCATAGCCACCACTGCCTCGATAAGGCCTCATTACTCTGCCGCAGGTTTTCCACCAGCGCCTTGCTCTGCGCTCCTGACGTCTCACCCTCGGATTGGGGGGTCGATCTCGTTGCAGGACGTCTCGCCATCCTATAATCGCACAAGCTTTAGACAAGACCTAGCCCAACAGCTAGAACAAAACTACCCGGTACAGACAAACACACTTAAATATGAACTTCAACTGCAAAACTTGCTCTGGGAGTTGTTTTTTTTTTGCCATGATGATGTTATGCTTTACCTAAGATGGTTCACCACCATCATACTAACTCATGTGCCTAAACCATGAATGGATGTATTTTTTTATTCTTTTTGACTCAAAACCATGTGTGTACATATGTCATCTTGCAAATCTTTAGCTTGGCACGTTGTGCTTATGAATTGTTATGCTATGCATGATGTGCTATGCATTCTAAAAAGGCCTTAATGCATGCCATGGGCGGCGTACACATGAAAATGTTATGCATCCCATACTTCAATCATTCATGCAACGAAAAAGAAAACGTACTAGCCGCATTCATGTGGTGAGGTTATGCATCTCATACTACATAACCCTCACATGTTGCTCCTATGGTGGATCCATATACAAACACATATTATGCATCTCATACTACATAATATGCCCCGTATACTTCTTTATGCTCATGAGTGTAGTGTTCGTGCTTTAGCCAAGACGTGCTGATGACATATCAGTGTGTGTATGGTATGACGCTACCCCTAATGCAGACGAGGGAAAGGTTGTCCGACCATTTGTCAAGCAACCCTCCCTCTGATACCAACTGTCACAACCCGCATTTTTCTCAACGATAAAATCGTATCAGAGCTAGAGAAACGCGTGTCGTGATGCCATATCGTGCAGGGGATAACTGCACACGCTCAGGCAAAACTCCACACCTTAAATTTTAAGGAAAAATCGTTGTTTTATTATGAAAGGAAACCAGTTATGTTGAATGGCCGTATCCCTCGGCACGGTGGATCAGCTAGTCCACAATTAAAATATATTTATACGCAGCAGAAAACACTTTGGTTCGATTAAGTTGACACCCTAGTGAGCATAAGTGTCCCCGAGGGACAACTCATGTTATGCACGACTCTAAGTGAATATAATAGATATAAAAGGTAGTCTTTTTACGCTAAGGAAATATAGTGTCTTTGTTTTATAAATATGCTATGAATGAACTACATATAATAATGCTTTTAGAGTTTAAAATATCTAACATGCAACCTAGCATAAATCCTTCCCAGAAGCAAGTAAAAAACCACAAATAGGCAAAAAGGACAGCAGTTTAAGTTCATACCAGCATCACAAGAAGCCACCAGTGAGCGTCAACAACCTGACACGAACCCACTGGTGATTATGTATGTCTATACATAAAGGTAAGAACTACCTCACAAAATCGGGGATCGGCTGTCTCAGCTACCCAAGAGGCCGCAAACCAGCCCCTCCAAAAGAACTAGCCGCTGAACCGGCTACAACCTGGACCTGAGGCATTCAAGAAAAGAACACCTCAGCAAGGAAATAATCAAAAAGAGTAAGTAAAGCATTAGAATTATGAGCAAAAAGAAGGGTTTACCAAACCCGGCAACAAACTGCTATATGCAAAAGAAAGGGACATGACAGTAATAAAAGAGCACTGTCTAAAGCACAGCAAAGCACACCAAGTGCGAGCAATAAAAGCAACATGCCCAACGAATAAGTCTAACATTCCTAATACGTGGGTAAGTGGCAGTGGTCAAAACATGGATCTGAATACATAACCAAAATCAGATCCAAAAAGGGCTAAGGGGTCACCAGTGGCAACTTTAGGGTCCACACACACACACACCAACCCAAACCGGGGCAAAAAAGGCGGTGGCCACAGCTCTCCACATCAAAATCCACCCTCTAGAGGACACTAAAACTCCACCACCTGCCACAACCCAAGAGTCGGCAATCAAAATTAGCCGAACACCAATACCACCCCCTAGAGAGAAGGGAAAAGTCACACTAACAACCCTAAGGAAACACACGAACCTAGGACAGAAAGGTCGAGCCCACTCGACACAGCGTTGAGTAAGCTCCACTCACATGATTCTAAAAATACTTAGCCGCAAGTCCTACGCTGGGTGACGGCGTTGAGTGAGCTCGGCTCACTCGACGCTGTCAGCGCTTTCCACTTAGGGTAAACGTAAGTCTTGTTAAAATCGCAGCTAAGCTCTCTCATTGCGAGAAAGCAGAGAGTTGGAAATTTAATCCAACCCTCCGTTCCGTCCTAACTACTCGGGACTATCGCAACCAAACCTGAACCACCTCTACCGCAGCCTCACCTAACTCTAGCTACCCACTGAACACCAAACCTCAGACAAAAGAGAGAACCTTGGTTTAAAAGGACAATAAACAGCCCATGGACGAAATGAATGAAGGAAACATCCTACTGTTCTAATTTCTAAGGAGGAAAAATAATGAAAACAGAAGTATTAATAGAAAAGAAAAGAGAACAAAGCAAGAGTTAAAATATTTTGGCAAGGGCAAGGGAGCCACTTACCTCTACCTCTCGGAAACACAACAACCACACAACCGCTTGGCTCCGGCGGTAAGATCGGCCACCTAGAAGACCAAAGCTGAAACTTGAGGAAGGAAAAGGAATCAGATGTTAGAAATTCCTGGAATCAACCCTAAATCAAGAAAAAAACTTACATGGAAGGGAAGATCTACACGAGAGCAAGCCAAAACCGCTATCTCCCGAGAAAACGAGCTCCCTCCCGCAATCGTCGGCCAAAACACCCTGCCTCTCCTCTCAAAACCCTTCCGCTGGAAGCTCTCCAGACTCGGGAACAATGAAAAAAAAATGAGGAGGAAAAACGGTTCACGGCAACAAAAGATTCTCAGGAAAAAAGTACGGAACACGCCCAAGACACGCCCGTGACACGGTCTGACACGCCCGTGTCACGAGGCGTGTACTAACTCGACGAACGTCGATCTCCACTCGACGAAACACGGGACACGCCCGCGACACGCCCGTGACACGGCTCGACATGCCGTGTCACGGGGCGTGTACTCACGCACCTACCCACTCGACGAAAGTCGATCTGCTCGACGATAAGCAAGGGACATGCCCTGTGACACGCCCGTGTCACAGGCCGTGTACCAACCCGAAACCGCCCGAGATCGTGGAGCGCCGATCGTCGAACACAGAGACACGCCCTGTGTCACGCCCGTGTCCGACACACACGCGTTGACACGACCGTGTTCTCACTAAAACACCGCCTGACGACCATCGAGCGCAGCTCGACGAACGAAGGGGACACGCCCGTGACACGCCCGTGACACGCCCGTGTCACGGTCGTGTTCCTACAAAACTCCGTCGACCAACATTCGTCGACCAGAGAAACGGGAGCTCTACCCGAGCACGACACGCCCTGGATCACGGGCGTGACCCAGGCCGTGTCACCCAAACTTACACAGAAAATGAAACCTGCTATCACCTAACAAACAAGAGACAAGGCACCAGCCTACAAGCTCAGCCACAACAGACCACGCACAGCACATCAAACATTACAAACTTGCAGCTAACCAAAGATGAACGTCGAAACGACCTGAAAGCAAACGATCCCGGATCTCGACCAAAACCAAAACCAAAACAACGGTGAGGTCGAAGGCAACATCCGACGATCGCACACTCGGGCAACACCTCCCGAAGCCAAAACACAAGCATTTCCCTAAGAGGCCCAACCGAGTTACCAAAACAGACTCCGGCTAGCTGGGGAAACTTGTCAACTGGCTACAACCAGGCTACACAAGGAACCTACAGAGCTAGGACCGCGCTCTACAACGGCGAATGGCCGAAATGCGTCATCGTAACGCCAATCCAATATCAAACAAAACAAAGAAAAACCGGGGGCGTTACACTTGCGGCAGCGGGACACGACCCCTTGGCTCCTGCCTCCACGCCGGTTGGTCGAACCTCCTCGGTTCTCGCAGGTTATCTCTCCCCTGATAGCCTCCTCCTTGGCCCTGGGGCGACCCTCCTGGGGCCTCCAACCCAACTGGTTGTTCGGTTCCAGGGCCCCCCATCCCTACTGCTGCCCCTACCTTCGGGGCTCTTCCCTTCTCCTTTCTTCTCTCTGCTCCCTCTGCTCCTTGGCTCTTTCTGTCTTCCTGCTGCTGGTTCCTTCACGTCGTCCTCCACCAGCCTGGCCAACTTCCGGGCAAATGCTGGGTTTGCTCTCTCGAAGTCTATCTCCTTTGCCGCCCTCTCCATGAGCTCCTCAAAGGAGAGGGGGCACTCTCTTTAATTCCATGCTAAAGAATCCCGGTCTCATCCACAGGGTGAAGGCTAGCATCAGTGCGTACCCTGGGACCTCCTGGACCAGGAGGATCTCTTCCTGAAACCGGTCGACATAGTGACCCAGTGTCTCATCCGGCTTCTGCCTCACCGCAAACAGGAACTTCGCCTCCTTCTTACGCTTCTTCGAGGTTGAGAACCTCAACAGGAAACTTCTCCGTAGATCCTCAAAACAGTAGATTGATCTTGCTGACAACTGGTGGAACCAGTCCCGAGCCTTCTCCTTTAATGTGATGGCAAATAGCCGGCACTTGAAGGCATCCGTCATCTGCCTTATCGATACAACGTCCTCAAACCACTGTACATGTTATACAGGGTCATCCTTACCCGAGTAGTAGGACATGTCAGGCTCCCGGAACCCCTCCGGTACCGGAGCTGAGATGATGAGCTCGTTGAACGGGCTCTCGCCTCCTGTCTGGCGAGAAGGTACATCCCGCGGCCTCGGCTGACTGGCCCGATCCGCAAGACCGTACCCTGGGAAGAGCTCTCGCACTGCTGCTTCCTTCTCGCCCAGATCCGTCAGCGCCTCCTTGCCCGGGCGCTGGCTCTGGCCTGGGAAGAGTTCCCTCGCCGCCACATCTCTTTCGCCAGCCTCCGCCGGGACCTCCTTTACCGGGCATTGTCCTGGGGCGTTCTCGCCCAAGAGCGGGACCTCTTCTATCGGGACCTGAGGGGTGGCCCACTCGCTTCTGGCCGAGAAGGCCAAACTGATCGTCTGCAGGACCTCTCGCCTGAATTCATCCAACATCCTCTTCGTCGCTTCCTCTCCCCGGGCGGGGGAGCCTCTAGAACCTGACCCTTCACTTTCACCTCCAGCCATGAGACAAGACTCAAGGCTTTCTTGTATCAGCTACTTTCCACGCTCACCGCACCAGAACTGTTGAAGCCAAAATTGACCTCAACGGGAGTTCAAAAACAGGGGTGCAGCCAACACCTACTTCTCTCAAGCCTCAACCCTCGACTAGCTGCAAAGGACTTAAGACTGACCTGAATGCCTCAGCAGGGAGGTCCCACCTCACACTCGGAAGATCTTTGAGTGCTTCTGATACGCCCGAAATGGTCTACGTATTTAAACGCAAGTGCACGTGCCGTGTCAAGTAATAAAAGTGAGTAAGAATCGTTTCCATAGGGAGGTGATTGGTTTAGTGCTTGCAAATACCAGTTAGCCCTTTTCCTTAAATCCAAGTTGAATGAGATTTGTGATTTTCTTAAACTACCAAAATTAAGAATGCAGACTTCTAAATGAAATTACTACGGATCTTGGGGAAAATACTTTTCTTATCAAAGGAGAGAAATAATCTCGTATCATGATTTCCTAAGTTTAGTATGATGAATAAGTGAATGTGTCGTTGTGAAAATCCGTAGTGAGCGTGCCCTGCAACGATCTTAAAATAGAGAACCGTATCTCTCGATATCGGCAATTCCTAGTTCTATATTTCCCCTTGGGTGAAATAAGAACCGCTCAAAGATCGAAGACCTAAGTTGCTAACACCAAGAGGAAGTCTCCTTCTCTCTTCAAATGCTATATCAAAATTACGATATACTACGCAACTCTCTCTCTCGATTTATGAAGCGTAGCATAAAGGTGAAACATTGGCCAAACATTTCAGAAATAAAGATCGTAAAATTGATAAAGAACATTCACCAAGTATTCTCAACAACATAAACTAGAAAATATCCATCAAACACAACCTAGTACTCTCATAATACAAGATTAAGGAAGAATTAGTTCATGGCGTTGGAGAAATCACACAAAATATTGAAGTAGATCTTACAAAACATAGTGGTTCACGCTTATTTGCTGCAGGAATCTCTTCCTAGAGTCGCTTCTTCGATCCGCACGAAGATCTCCTTCTTCTTCCTCTAGCCGTCGCTCTCCAATGGAGGTTTTCTTCCCAAGCCAACCTTAGATGATGCTCTCCTCCTTAGATCCGAATTAGTAATGAATCATCCTCCTTTGGTCAGTTTTTAGCATTAAAAACGTCCATACTCCTGAAAGGACGCATCCTTCCATAATTAAAAATAGCGGGAATTCGAATTTGAAATTTAAAATTTCGGACAGACACATGTTGCAGTTTCAGAATTGGATGTTGCAGTAACTGGTTCAGGCCAAAAATAATAATTCTGCATTCACTTCCAAGTTGATTTCTCCGGCGAATCTTGCATAGAAAACCATGAAATAAGATCAACTTAGTACCATAAACATTAAAATACTAATTAATCATATTTTATCATCATTTAAGCTCCTTTTTATTAATTATGAAGTAGAAATATCAGGCAAGGATAACTTCAATTGAGAAGTTATCAGCTTCCCCTCCAAAGCCAAAAGCTGGGCTAGGAGCTCCTCAGAAAGCACTAGGAGTTGGAAGATAATGAAAGGCTTGCTTTCTAAAGAGCCCTTATGGGTCTATTTATAGTCTTTGCTGCCTTGAGATTACTGAAAAGCCCCTAGTTGGTCTGTCAATAGCCGAATCCCGCTGTTTTCCTGGGGGCAGAGGGGTAATTTCACCCGAGGGTAACTTGGTCATTTCACCCAAGGCCCTGGGCCTCACTCGGCGAGAGCTCTGAACCGAGAGCCTTCTGTCCAGAGCCCCGGCGCAAGCTGTCTCGCCTGCCTATGGCGAGAGCTTCTTCGAGACGGTCTGGGTGGAAGCGCAAGCGTTCCCGCGCTGATCTTCGTTCGGCGATTTGGCTGCGCACGTCGATCTAGGCTCGACGAGCACGGGGCGCCTTGCAGGCGAGAGCTCCCTCTTGATGCTGGCGCAAGCGTTCCCACCTGCTTGGGCGAGATCTTCTTTCGAGCGGGAACTCCTCTGGCTAGCTCAATGGTGACCATTGCGCCTCCTGGTCTGACTCAGTGAATATGGGGTTGTACATTAAGTATAGTAGATGATTACTCAAGATATTCCTGGATATTCTTCTTAAAACAGAAATCAGAGGCGTTTTCAAAGTTTAAAGAGTTCAAAACACTAGCTGAAAAAGAAAGTGGACACAGCATAAGAAGGCTAAGGACAGACCGTGGAGGAGAATTCATAGGAGAAGCTTTCATGGTTTTTTGCAAGAGCCAAGGCATCTCCAGAGAATTGACAGCCCCTCGATCACCTGAGCAAAACGGGGTTGTAGAGAGGAAGAACAGAACCATAGCAGAGAGAATGAAAGCTATGCTACATCATTTTAAATTGCCTCAAATGCTGTGGGCAGAAGCTGCTCACACAGCAGTTTATGTATTAAATAGATCCCCCACTAGAAGTGTAGAAGGTGCTACACCCTATGAAGCATGGAAGAAGAAAAAGCCTAATGTACAACACCTTAGAATTTTTGGGTGTCTTGCATATTGGCATATTCCCAAGGAGGATCAAAAGAAGCTTGAGATGAGAGCAGAAAAGGGAGTACTAGTTGGATACAACCAATAATCTAAAGCATACAAGATACTTAATCCTGAAACCCTGCAGCTCTATATCTCCACGGATGTCACATTTGATGAGAATGCCACATGGGAATAGGATCAGACTCAACTTGGTGCCACGTTTCCTGAAGACTTTCAATTTTTGACCCATCTAAGCTCTCTGCCTCACCTACAGGTGTGGTTACTGATGAAGATCAGCCATCCTACCCATCTGAGGGGGCATTGCACGAAGAAAGCCAAGATCCTGGAGCCATTTCAGATGAGGAGTCATCATCTCCCAAGAGGTACAAATATTTAACTGACATCTACCAATATGCAGATCTAGCATTTCTCACCAAAGAGGATCCTGAAGACTACAAAGCTGCTGCCTCTGATCCAAATTGGATGGAGGCAATAGAAGCTGAAATGAAGATGGTAGAAAAGAATGAGACCTGGGAATTAGTTCCCAAACCAGCAAATAAGAAAATAATAAATCTAAAGTGGGTTTATAAAGTGAAGCAACATGAGAATGGAGCCGTAATAAAGTACAAGGCCAGAATAGTGGCCAAAGGTTTTACCCAACAGCAAGGGATAGACTACACAGAAACCTTTGCTCCAGTAGTGAGGATGGATACTATCAGGTCTCTCCTGGCTGTAGCAGCCCAAACCAACCTCCTACTCCATCAATTGGACGTAAAATCTGCTTTCCTTAACGGAACCATAGAAGAAGAAGTTTATGTAAACCAGCCTGAAGGTTTTGAGAAAAGAGGAGAGGAAGAGAAGGTGTATAAATTAAAGAAGGCACTCTATGGCCTAAAACAGGCACCCCGGGCTTGGAATCAAAAAATTGACTCCTACCTCACAGCAAATGGGTATGAGATGAGCAGAAATGATGCAGTCCTCTACACCAAATCCTTCCCAAAAATCATTTCCTGCTACTCACATTATATGTTGATGATCTGATTTTTATAGGATTAACTGCAGAAATTGTAAAAGAATTCAAGAAGACTATGGAGGAGTATGAGATGAGTGACCTTGGGTTAATGAGATATTTCTTAGGTTTCAAATCAAGCAAAAACCAGGAAGCATCTTCATTAACCAAGAGAGATATATAGAGAAACTGTTAGAGAAGTCTGGAATGAAAGAAGCAAACCTAGTCACCACACCCATGGGCACAAGTGTGAAGCTTTCCAAATCTGATCAGCACAAACCAGTCCCAGAAGCAGATTATAGGAGTTTGATTGGATCACTAATCTACCTCACCAATACAAGACCAGATATTGAAAATGCCGTGAGCATTTTGTCCCGTTACCTCTCAACACCAAGCTCAGAACACATCATCACTGCAAAACGTGTCTTACGTTACCTTAAAGGAACCAAGGAGCTAGGCTTGCTGTATGAGAAGGAAGATGATGCAGAATTAATCGGGTACACAGATAGTGACTGGGGAGGAGACAAAGACGACAAAAAAAGCACAAGTGGATTCATCTTTCTCTTAGGAAGCAAGATCATATCTTGGTCATCCAGAAAACAGAAGGTGGCTGCCCTGTCGACGGCTGAGGCCGAGTATATTGTAGCATGTGATGCTGCTTGTGAAGGACTATGGTTACAAAAGTTATTTAAAGACCTATGTCCCCACAAGAAAGCAAACCCCATCACTGTTTGGTGTGATAATCTTGCTGCAATAGGAATTGGCATGGGAAGAATCCCATCTTCCATAGCCGCACAAAGCACATCGAGTTGCGGTTTCACTTCTTAAAAGAGCTGGTAGAAACAAATCAGGTAAACATGATCTACTGTCCCACAAACAAACAGCTGGCAGACATCATGACCAAGCCCCTTCCAAATCATTCCTACCTTGCAATTAGGAGAATATTAGTCTCAGCATTAAGGGGGAGTGTCGAAGGAGTTAATGCAGAGACATTAATGCCACATCAGAAGCCTAAGCATCAGGAAAAGGAAAAAAGAAGAAGCACAGGATGAAGACAATGCAGGAACCAAAGCGCCACTTGCCTGAAGAAGCCGAAACAAACCTTCTTGGAAACATTGCAGAATTAAGTTTTTGTTTTGTATTCTGTTTTTCTCTAGCTATAAGTATGAGACCTTCCTGCAATGAAAATCAATGAGAAAAAGCCATTATGAATGAAACTTACCCTTTTCTTACCTCCCGCCGTTTGTCTTTGTGCATATGTTTTTCCTATTTTTGATCCTCATGTCACAACATGCCCGACTCTAAGCATTTTACTTCTCTTTGCATAGGCAACACCCTTGCTCAATGTTCCCCAACGGGCTCAGCCCATATGCAACCGGGCTACACTCCTAAATTACGTAACTCTCGGTGAATGCCACGAAATTATCAAATTACAAATACTATTCAAATTTATGCATTAAAACAGTAAGAAAAGTAAATTAATACTTCATTTTTTTTTTGCTTGAAACACACACACACACAAGCAATGATTCGCAACCCCGCGAGAAATTTATTAGCAAATTCGAACGCCTCGCATCATCCTTATTATATCCTCTAAGCTTCTCTCACAGACAGAAATATAAATATAAATATATAAAAAAAATCATGCAGTGGATCCCTTCAGAAAGGGCTGGGGAGCCATGGCAGGGCCGAAATCATCGTTAAGCACGCCGTCGGGGCCGTCAAGCCCAGGAATGGATGGGACATAAACAGGCCCCAGAACAAAGGCGAAGGTGCCGGCGCCGCTGCGCCGTCCAAGCCGGCCTCCTCCACGAGAGGCCGTGCGGCGGCGAAGGTGACGGTCAGCAGAAGCAGCAGGAAGGCGGCAAAGCTGGCAGACTTGGCCATGGCGGATCAGGCACGATTGCACGATATATTTATATATATCTATCTGATTCTGATGGGCTTGGAGTAGGGAGAGGGCTTCTTGGCTTTATATATAGTAGGGGGAATTAATTAAGAAGATGACGTTACAGTAGTGATTAATTAATATTGAATTCTTAATTAATTGGCTGATTCATTAATTTTGATGCTGCGGAGAGTTATATATGCCTTGAAAGAGTAGAGCTGTTTTTTACTCTTGGAATTATGTTACTAATTTTAAAATTAAATATGATTAATGAGTATTTACTGGTGTTAATTTGCCATGAAAAACCACTGCAAGAGTGCAAGTGGCATCCGTATTAGGGAGAGGGTGGAAAGAAGGGATCAACATCCTCTCATTTCTGATGAAATTGTCAGAAATGAATTTCGTCAGAAATGGAGAGTATCCACTTCAATATCCGGTGGATAAGAGAAAAATACAATAAATTTAATGACTTACACCTTTTTTGTTAAAAAAAAAATAAAATGTTGAAAAAATTGAACCGATCAGATCTCCCCACTCTATATGGATCATGAAATGAATCTCCTAAAGAATGGAAATGCAACTTTTGGAAATGTGGCTGTGCTGACCCGGGCCCACATAAACTATAGAAAAGAAGTAATGAATGAGCAAAGACAAAAACAGGAAAATCATAATTCTTGTGATTTCAGTACTAATACATACTTTTTATAGTTCAGTGAGAAATGACGCTCATGACTACTGCTGCTTCTTCATGACTTTGTCTGTGAAAATTTCTCAAAATGGATGAAAGCGGAAAAGATATCGCGGAAACATTCAAACATAATCGAAGACAAGTAAAAATTAATTGCAATAGCAGCACAAAAGTCTCCAATTAAAATTAGCTTCTTTATAAAGCGAGATATATATTGCACGACATGATTTATAATGTAATCAAAGGAACAAAAATATGCAAAAAGAAGTTAACCGCACAGACAGAAATCTGTAATCGCACTAGTCGCCAGGATGCTGGCCGAGTTCGCTAGCCGAGTCCGCCGAGCCCGCCGAAGTCGTCTATCAGCGACTAACCACACGGACTGTTGTTATTGAAATGCTGAAGGAAATTGAACAGAACCCGCTGATAGACCGGGTGAACTGCTCTGCTTATCCGCAACTCGGAGGAAGAGATCAAGTTGCAGAGACCGCAAGCTGCTGATATCCGCTGACTGCTATTTGGGAACTGTTCTACACCAAGCTTCCACTAGTTGCCTAGCCGCCTGATGTTAGCCACACAACCTGCACAAAATCAACTTTCTTAGTCGCAGCGGTTAGAAAACCGTAACCGCAAAAACCAAGCGCGAACTAAGTCTTACTGTTCACTATATATTATGACGAGCCGAGTACTCCTATTTATGTGTGTGAGGAGCTGTGTCGTCACCACCCATAGCGATAGGATAACCACTCGTCAGACATGTCGGCTAACACAACTTATCTGCATAAGTGCAAATACAAAAACAGTGTGTCGCTAAAGAGGCAATCGGCACAAGAGCGCGAACACCAATCTTTATCCATAAGAACAACCAGACCGCCATGTTGAAGCCAAAAACTGGCCTCAACGAGAGTTCAGACCTGGGGAGTGTAGTTAGCACCTACTTCTCCCCAACCCAGTCCCTCACTAGTAACAAAGAACCTAGAACTGACCTTAAGCCTCAGCTGGGAGGTCCCTCCTCTAACCCGGAAGATCTCTGAGTGCTTCCCCTCCAAAGCCAATTGCTGTGCTAGAAGCACCTCATAAAGCACTAGAAGACTTGAGCGTTTTCCCAAAGCCTGCTTTTTGAGGAGCTCTATGGGTCTATTTATAGATTTTCAGTATCTGGTCTGCCAAAAGCGTAATTCTGCTACACTGAAATTACTGAAATACCATGGGCTGGTCTGCCAACAGCCAAACTCCACTGTTCTGAGGAGCTAAATGCAGACCCAAGGGCACCCAGGTAATTTTACCCAAGGGTACCTAGGTAATTTCACCTCCGGACTATCCCTGGTGGAAGCCTTTTCACTGATCCTACGGGCTTCCCGCTTATCCTGCGGGTGCAAGCCCTCTCGCATGCCTTGGACAGGAACCCTCTCACCCATTAGCCTTCCCGCCTACCACAGGCAGGAGAAAAAAAGACCAAAGGGTGTTGAATGGAGAAACATCACTCAACGCCAAAAACCAATGGACGTTGAGTGGAGATGCATCACTCAATGCCAAAAACCAATGGGCGTTGAGTGGAGAAGTATTACTTAACGCCAAAAACAGAAAAGTGCTGAGTGCGTTGAGTGGAAAGACCTTACTCAACGCCAAAGCCCGAAAGGCGCCAAGAGCGTTGAGTGGAAAGACCTCACTCAACGCTAAAGCCTGGAAGGCGCGAGAGCGTTGAGTGGAAAGACCTCACTCAACGCCAAAGCCTGGAAGGCGCTGAGTGAAGAGACCTCACTCAACGCCAAAGCCTAAGGCATTGAGTGTAGAAGCATCACTCAATGCCAGCTCCATGGGCTTCCCGCTTCTCCAAGCGTGACCCTTTGCGCACGCCTTGGGCGAGAACCCCTTCCGCCCATTCTTCTTACATGGCTCGATTAACCCAAAGCCAACCCAAAGTCAGGGTCCCCGCCCTTGAGTCCTACTTAGCGAATATGGGGTTATACATGTCAGTCTTGCGGACACAACTCCAGTCCGCGCAAAGCACTAACCCGCAACAACCATGTCGCCAAATTTCCGAACTCGGCGAGCTCAAGAAGCAGTCCACACATAGGCGATCTCGACGAACAAGGCAGCAAAGCTGCACTTAGTCACACAAGGCCAAGTCCACAAATGGGTTCGTGGTCTCCAAGTAACCGCGACACCTGATACCAAGACCGCGACTAATCTGAACAACACCAGTCTGCCACCTTGTGGACTGCTCCATCAGACCACGCGACCTCCAAGCAAATAAGTTCGCTCAACTGTGTCGACCTCCACGATCTAAAAACCAGGTCGTAAGCACAGTGTTGAAGCCGGGAAAAATCCCAACCTCAGAAATAGGATCAATGTAGCCTAAGGTTACTAATTCTACGATCCGACGTCACATTTCAAGTGGCTAGCGAGAAAGAAAGGAAACTATCTACAAGCACACCCCAAGTGCTCCAGTAGGGAGGTCCCACCACGTACCCGGAAGCTTGGAAGAAGCTTCCCCTCCGTAACCAAAAGGCTGGGCGAGGTACTAGGCAGGCATTGATTGGGCGAGTATCCACTTGGGGGGCCTCAGCCGCTTCCAAAAGGTGCCATTTCCAGTACCCCTGGGGGCTATTTATAGAGAAATCCTGGGGGGGGTATAGGCGAGTATCCAGCTTCTGCCAGCGAGTTCCAAGGGATACTCGCCCATACTCGCGAGTTGCTCGCCCAAACTCGCCACAGCTCGCCTCTGCTCGCCCAAGCTCGCCTCTGCTCGCCCAAGCTCGCCTCTGCTCGCCCAAGCTTGTCGCTGCTCGCCTCTGCTCGCCCAAGCTCTCCTCTGCTCGCCCAAGCTCGTCTCTGCTCGCCCAAGCTCGCCTCTGCTCGCCTCTGCTCGCCCAAGCTCGCCTCTGCTCGCCTCTCTGCTCGCCCAAGCTCGCCTCTGCTCGCCCAAGCTCGCCTCTGCTCGCCCAAGCTCGCCTCTGCTCGCCCAAGCTCGCCTCTGCTCGCCCAAACTCGCCACAGCTCGCCTCTGCTCGCCCAAGCTCGCCTCTGCTCGCCCAAGCTCGCCTCTGCTCGCCCAAGCTCGCCTCTGCTCGCCCAAGCTCGCTTCTGCTCGCCCAAGCTTCGCCTCTCGCCCAAGCTCGCCCGCCTCTGCTCGCCCAAGCTTCGCCCAAGCTTGCCTCTGCTCGCCAAGCTCGCCTCTGCTCGCCCAAGCTCACCTCTGCTCGTCTCTGCTCGCCCAAGCTCGCCAAATGGTCTGAGGATAGCCGTCTGCTAGGGTACTTCTGATCTCGACGAATTACGAGTTATACACAATCCCCGCTTTTTTCGAGCTCGGCACGAGCTTGGAAAAACAATGTTGAACCCGTTGTTCGGAGAGATGACGCTAGACGATGCATTGCGCGAGGTCCTTCCTAAGAGTGGAGCTCAACTTAAAGGGGAGAGAAGGTTGATACCTCATAGGAACCAACTTCAACTGAACTGTAGAAGAGGTCAACACCTCGCAGGAGGAAGCTCAATTGGAGGTGGAGAAAAAGGTCGACACCTAACAGGAGCCGAGCTCAACTGGAGGTGGAGAATAGAGGTCGACACCTCGTAGGAGCCGAGCTCAACTGGAGGTGGAGAATAGAGGTCGACACCTCGCAGGAGCCGAGCTCAACCGCAGGTGGAGAGTAGAGGTCGACACCTAGTAGGAGCCGAGCTCAACTAGAGGTGGAGAGTAGAGGTCGACACCTCGCAGGAGCCGAGCTCAACTAGAGGTGGAGAATAGAGGTCGACACCTCGCAGGAGCCGAGCTCAACCGCAGGTGGAGAGTAGAGGTCGACACCTCGCAGGAGCCGAGCTCAACTGGAGGTGGAGAGTAGAGGTCGACATCTCGTAGGAACCGAGCTCAACTGGAGGTGGAGAATAGAGGTCGACACCTCGCAGGAGCCGAGCTCAACCGCAAGTGGAGAACAGAGGTCGACACCTCGCAGGTGCCGAGCTCAACTGGAGGTGGAGAATAGAGGTCGACACCTCGCAGGAGCCGAGCTCAACCGCAGGTGGAGAATAGAGGTCGACACCTCGCAGGAGCCGAGCTCAACCGCAGGTGGAGAATAGAGGTCGACACCTCGCAAAAGCCGAGCTCAACCGCAGGTGGAGAGTAGAGGTCGACACCTCGCAGGAGCCGAGCTCAACTGGAGGTGGAGAGGTCGACACCTCGCAGGAGCCGAGCTCAATTGGAGGTGGAGAGTAGAGGTCGACACCTAGTAGGAGCCGAGCTCAACTGGAGGTGGAAAGTAGAGGTCGACACCTCGCAGGAGCCGAGCTCAACTGGAGGTGGAGAGTAGAGATCGACACCTAGTAGGAGCCGAGCTCAACTAGAGGTGGAGAGTAGAGGTCGACACCTAGTAGGAGCCGAGCTCAACTAGAGGTGGAGAGTAGAGGTCGACATCTCGCAGGAGCCGAGCTCAACTGGAGGTAAAAGTCGACACCTCGCAGGAGCCGAGCTCAACTGGAGGTGGAGAATAAAGGTCGACACCTCGCAGGAGCCGAGCTCAACTGGAGGTGGAGAATAAAGGTCGACACCTCGCAGGAGCCGAGCTCAACTAGAGGTGGAAATCGGTCGACTCAGGGAGGCAAATAGTCGGTCTGCAGGAGGGGAGCTCGTACAGAGATCTCAGATTACGGTATCACTCCAGCGAGGATCTTGATCTCACTCGAGGAGGTATGTGGCCAATATGCAGGAGAAGGGCTCGTGCAGGGACTGGACTTATGGGGACCTGCCACTCGAGGACTTGAGCATTGCTGAAGTCGACAGCTCTCAGGAGGCCTGCTCAACTGGAGTGGCGTAGGTCGACTCGGGGAGGCAAGTAGTCGGTCTGTAGGAGAGGAGCTCGTACAGAGGTCTCAGACTACAACATCACTCCAGCGAGGAACTCGATCTCACTCGAGGAGGTCTGTAGCCAATATGCAGGAGAGGAGCTTGTGCATGGACTTGGACTTACGGGGACCTGCCACTCGAGGACTTGAAAATTTGTTGGAGTCGACAGCTCTCAGGAGCCTTGCTCGACTGGAGTGGTGTAGGTCGACTCGGGGAGACAAGTAGTCGGTCTGCAGGAGAGGAGCTCGTACAGAGGTCTCGGACTACGACATCACTCCAGCGAGGAACTCGATCTCACTCGAGGAGGTCTGTGACCAATATGCAGGAGAGGAGCTCGTGCATGGAATTGGACTTACGGGGACCTACCACTCGAGGACTTGAAAATTTGTTAGAGTCGACAGCTCTCAGGAGCCTTGCTCGACTGGAGTGGTGTAGGTCGACTCGGGGAGGCAAGTAGTCGGTCTGCAGGAGAGGAGCTCGTACAGAGGTCTCGGACTACGACATCACTCCAGCAAGGAACTCGATCTCACTCGAGGAGGTCTGTGGCCAATATGCAGGAGAGGAGCTCATGCAGGGACTTGGACTTACGGGGACCTACCACTCGAGGACTTGAAAATTTGTTGGAGTCGACAGCTCTCAGGAGCTTTGCTCGACTGGAGTGGTGTAGGTCGACTCGGGGAGGCAAGTAGTCGGTCTGCAGGAGAGGAGCTCGTACAGAGGTCTCGGACTACGACATAACTCCAGCGAGTAACTCGATCTCACTCGAGGAGGTCTACGGCCAATATGCAGGAGAGGAGCTCATGCAGGGACTTGGACTTACCAGGACCTGCCACTCAAGGACTTGATCGTTGCTTTTCCTGCTGCTTCAAGAGTTTGAAAATGGATTAAGCACATCAATATCTTTGAGGGTGAAGAAATCAGAAATCGAACAATGATCTTATCGAGTTGGGAGGTTGGCGTCCAACCCTGTTTCTGATAGTTCCTCCAGCCGGAGGAGAGATGCAATCAGGGGTAGCTAGGCCGACATGCAAGGGGGGATCTGATCTCGGCCGTCAGTGCAGGGGTCCGGTCTTACAAGGGCGCTTATATCCCGAGGCATCGTCCTATCGTCCGAACTGGGCTATCCACGAGAAACAGGTCGAAGGCACGTTTCCCAATCCAACCGCTGCGATCGCTCTCAGCTCTGCCAACTGGCTACGAGAACCATAGTACAAGCGAAGGGAAACGAAGTTCTCGGGGGTCCTACTGGACACTCTCAAGTCCACCATTCTTCGTGAACTTGTACTTCTCAGAGATCGGCAGGTTATCCTGCTTTGACAACAACAGAGACGCGTCCTGCTTACAGGACAAACATTCGCTACGAGCGGGTCTTTTAGTCTTCTCAAAGACCGATGACGCCTTTGTACAAGGCATCACTCTGTGATGTCGATCCTCTATCGAGTTTAGGATATTAGCGTCCAGACCTGTTCCTGATAGTTCCTCCAGTCGGAGGAGAGATGCAATCGGGGGTAGCTAGGCCGACATGCAGGGGGGGGGGGGGGGTTGATCTCGACCGTCAATGCAGGGGCTCGGTCTTACAAGGACGCTTAAATCCCGAGGCATCGTCCCATCGTCCGCCCTGGGCTAAATAGGAGAAACAGGTCGAGCGCAAGTTTCCTAAATCGATCGTGGATTTGAACTTCACTGTTCCTAGCTAACTTGAGATGAATCACACAAAGAAGACAACTCGCATCAACCCGTGACTCCGGGGGCGAGTAGATGTAAAAACAACTTAGAAATAGTGTTTCAGGTAAGCAATACATGTTACCGCTTGGGGTAGGACCTTTCCAGGTCATCCCCGCTCCAGATATTTGAGGAGATGGAATGAATAGCATTGCGTCCTGATTGCAGAAGTGATAGCCTCGCGGCGTCCTGATTGCTGAAGTGATAGCCTCATGTGCATGAACTCGCAGAATTAAAGCGAACACCATCATTGCCGCAGTAGTGATCTTGCAAGTAGGTAACCTCGCAGAATAAAGGAGAGCATCCTAGCTGCTGAATAGATCACCTCGCGAGTATGGAACTCGCGGAATAAAGGAGAGCATCCTAGTTCGCTAGTATGGACTCGCAGAATAAAGGAGAGCATTCTAGCTGTTGAAGAGATCACCTCGCTAGTATGGAACTTGCCGAATAAAGGAGAGCATCCTAGCTGCTGAAGAGATCACTTCACGAGTATGGAGCTTGCTGAATAAAGGAAAACATCCTAGTTGTTGAAGAGATCACCTCACGAGTATGGAGCTCGTGGAATAAAGGAGAGCATCCTAGCTGCTGAAGAGATCACCTCGCGAGTATGGAGCTTGCAGAAACTAGCTTGAAGATGTCATGAGTAGGTTGTCTCCTGGAATGCAGGTTGTCGGAGAAGATCATTGCAAGTAGGAGGAGGTCATCGCATAACATCTCGTACATTTTTCTTCGGTGGTGAACTCGTCGTCATTTGCCCTGCTTGTCAGTCATACAAAAAATACTCACGGGCTTTACCAAAGCACCCGTAAGTATGAACATGTATGAAAAGCACCACTATCAAAAATGGAGATGAATCAGGCGGAGGGTAAGTGTCACTCCTGACATTAGAGCCCCTACGCAGAGTTTTCGGGGGTTCCGCTGCCCGGTCAGCGGACGGGGGTCAAGGGGCAGCGCCCCCCGGAAAATTTTTAATTTTCCACTCCCAATTTGCCCAGATTCCGAGCTATCCCAGCCTTGCGAGTAAGCCACCTGCGAACTCTCTTATGGGCGAGTAACAAAGATACTCGCCCCTTCAACTCGCCTTTGGGCGAGTAACAAAGATACTCGCTTCTTCACCTGCAGAACTCGCATACGAGCGAGTAAGAAAGATACACCTGCGAGTTGATTCGAAGTTGCCAATCCTGCCTATACTCGCCTATGGCGAGTAGCAAGAAAGCTCGCCAACCTGCATGAGCTCGCCAACCTGCATGAACTCGCCAACCTGCATGAGCTCGCCAACCTGCATGAACTCGCCAACCTGCATGAACTCACTAACCTGCATGACTTCATCTGGAAATCGCCTAAGTCGGAGGTCGCAATCTGGAACTCGCTTATGAACGAGTAATAGGTAAGCTCGCTATATGAAGTCATCGAGTCTGAAATCCTAAAAGTCGCCATCGTGAAGTCGCCTATGGGCTAGCAACCAAGAAGCTCGCCCACCTTGCCAAAAACTCGCCCACCTTTTGAATGCTCGCGATTTCATGCCTTTGGTCTCCAGCTCGCCATCTTAAGCTATGAAGTCTTCTCGCAAAAATTTCTTCCTCGGCTACTATCCACGCTCACCGCACCAAGTGTTGAAGCCGGGAAAAATCCCAACCTCAAAAATAGGATCAATGTAGCCTAAGGTTACTAATTCTACGATCCGACGTCACATTTCAAGCGGCTAGCGAGAAAGAAAGGAAACTATCTACAAGCACACCCCAAGTGCTCCAGCAGGAGGTCCCACCACGTACTCGAAGCTTGGAAGAAGCTTCCCCTCCGTAACCAAAAGGCTGGGCAAGGTACTAGGCAGACATGGATTGGGCGAGTATCCACTTGGGGGACCTCAGCCGCTTCCAAAAGGTGCCATTTCCAGTACCCCTGGGGGGATATTTATAGAGAAATCATGGGGGAGGGGGGGTATATGCGAGTATCCAGCTTCTGCCAGCGAGTTCCAAGGGATACTCGCCCATACTCACGAGTTGCTCGCCAAACTCGCCACAGCACTCGCCTCTGCCGCCAAGCTCGCCTCTGCTCGCCCAAGCTCGCCTCTGCTCGCCCAAGCTCGCCTCTGCTCGCCCAAGCTCGCCTCTGCTCGCCCAAGCTCGCCTCTGCTCGCCCAAGCTCGCCTCTGCTCGCCCAAGCTCGCCTCTGCTCGCCCAAGCTCGCCTCTGCTCGCCCAAGCTCGCCTCTGCTCGCCCAAGCTCACCTCTGCTCGCCTCTGCTCGCCCAAGCTCGCCAAATGGTCTGAGGATAGCCGTCTGCTAGGGTACTTCTGATCTCGACGAATTACGGTTATACACATAAAAATAAGTTGACACCGCGAGCTCCAGAAGAGTCTGTCACAATAACGGTTAGCCAACTCTAATCGTCTGGTTAACCAAGGATGCTTGCTGAGCCAGAACGCAAGATAAAACTGACACCTGCCAAAGGAAGTCCGCCAAAGCTATCCGTCAGGCCGTGGCGGACTTTGGTATGTACGGTATGACCAATCTAACTGCCCAACTCCACCTTTACTCTTATTTCAACACTCCCCATGAAGTGGGAGGTGGAAACCAGCCTAAGAAATCCACGCAACCGAATAAACGGTTCCTTCGACAGTGGCTTCGTGAAAATGTCTACGACATTATCCTCGCTCCGCACATGCTTAACCTAATAGACCCCCCTCCAGCACCTTCTCCCGAATGATGTGATGCTCAATCTCGATGTGCTTCGTCCCCGCGTGACAAGTTGGATTGTTAACTAGTTTAAGAACACTCTCATTATCACTGCGAAGCAGAGTAGGACTTCACACCTCCTCATG
The DNA here is from genome assembly GCA_039583875.1 of Platanthera guangdongensis. NCBI lineage: Eukaryota > Viridiplantae > Streptophyta > Magnoliopsida > Asparagales > Orchidaceae > Platanthera > Platanthera guangdongensis. Next base: position 191,770,846 of record CM077148.1, read on the forward strand.
GATGACATCCACTAACCTCCTAATCCATATGGCTTCCTGAGCTGTCAAGGCTGAAGCCTTGCATTTTGCTTCTGTAGTAGAGACGAACACCGAATCCTGCTTCTTACTACACAAAGAAATAGTCATCGATCCCATGAAGAAGACGTAACCAGACGTCAATTTCTGATCATCTGTATCTCCTCCATAATTAGCATTTATATAGCCTTACAGACTGAATCTCGTGTCCTTGTTATAAAAAAGACTCATCTCTGAGGTAGACCCGACATACTTCAGAATTCTGCTAGCTACCACCAAACGAGTTTACGTGGCTCCTCCATATACTGACTAACCCGGCCCATCACATAAGCATATCTGGCCTAGTAATTGTCAGATTTATGAGACCCCATGAGAGCCCGAAAAAACCAAAGGTCTGTAAAACCCTTCCCTCATCCCGCTTTGTCGTGAGAGCATCTGGAACGTGCATATAGCAGATAGATTAGAACACCCAAGAAGATGTCGACACACTGGGCTTCTTTTTGAACATCAACTCATGAGGAGATTTCATGTTATTCGGACTAAGAGGCATCCTGTTGATGACATACGTCGCACAAGTCAGTCCCTCTGCCAAAAGGCCCTGAGAATGATTTTGCGTGAAGCCAACACTTACAAGTTTCCATCAAATGACGGATCTTACGTTCTGCAACTCTGTTATATTGTGTAGTGTGAGCACAAATAATTTCCCTCTAAATATCGAACTTTATGTAGAAGTTAAAGAACTCATGTGAAGTGAACTCTCAACCATTATTTGTTCTCAACTTCTTTATCCGCAGACCGAGCCGACCTTCTATGAGCTTCTTGAACTCCACGAACATCCTGAATGCTTCTGACTTCTCTTTCAAGAAGTATACCCAAGTATACTTGAAAAGTCATCAACAAGAACAAGCATATACCTGCTACTGTCGAGATTGGGAGTGACGGTAGGTCCTGTAGATCACCGTGAATGCATTCCAGCGGTCCTCTACACCTAGTCTGTGATATGTAAAATGGAAGGTGATGTGCATTTCCATACTGACAAGCCGCATAAACATAACCGTCACCATAGGATGAAAGACTAGGCAGACTATAACTAGGCCTCTCACTGCAATAACCTTCAGCTTGTCTATCCTAACATGCCCAAGTCTCTTATGCCAAATAACAACGTTATCATTAGCCCTCATCTTGTAAACATAAGAACTTGTCGCCAACACAAACAAGTCATTTACTCTCCTACCAATATGAGTGATGTCAGCTTTCACAACTGACACGTTCTAGAGAAACTTCACTTCTGTCAGGCCAAACATAACGTGATACCCAGCGTCAACCGTGTTGGTCACCGAGAAGAGATTTTTCTTCATCCCGAGCACGTGATACACACTCCTTAAAGTGAGTGGGCCCCTGAACACTGCCTAAAAAACATATCTCTCCTTTTTCTACGCAAGTATAGTATCATCAGCAGTAATAATGACATCATTACCTTTGTAATCATACAGAGAAGAGAATTTGGACTCATCCTCGGTGAGGTGATGACCACACCCAGAGTCCCATGATCCAGTCCTCCTGATGATTGATGGAAGAGAGTGTCTAAACACAAGTGTCCATCATGAAGGCACTCAAGTTTCAATGGCAAGGAAGAGGTTTCATAAGGTAACAACATCTCTCTTCTCAGTCTTATGATGTGTGCATTGCATATTTTCTTTATGCCATTATTTCTTGTAAAATGTTAGCACCAGATCTATGGAGTGAGAGGGATCTGGGTCGCCTTCGTTCAAGAAAACCACCAGGTCGATTGAGTCCTTCATCGACATATTTTTGCATTAGTAATTCACTCTTTTAGTGGATTAGGCATGGTGGTGAAGCCAAAATTCAGTCCGGTGATCAGATTCAGTGATGTTGCTTGACATGCATTTTAGAGATTTATTAGAACTCCAATTGCGGCGAAGACGCCGTTACGATGCCCTTAGTTTCGTATGAGAACGAACGTTGCTAGGATGAGAAATGTAAGTTATGTATTGTGATGTTAGTTTGTATGTGAAGGTGTGGTGTGGCTTTGTCTTTGTGGTTTTGGCTCGCTTACCCGTGATGTTGTGATTCACACGTGGAGGGTGTCCCGACAAGATAAGTCCCCTTCTGTGAATATTAACAAGAACTTCAACGCTTTTGGGCAAGCCCGATGGTGTTGTAATCTATATGCAGGTGGGGTCTAAACAAGAGTTCTTAGAAATGATTGTGCTTGAATTGGTGAAATTGGCGAGAATGGAGTATGATGGACAAGCCCGATGGTGTTGTGATCCATGTACGGGTGGTGGGGTCTCAGAGGGAATCTCGACCTGGACGTGTAGGTCTTTGGGGCATGTGATTGATGTGACATGATGATGTGTGATGATATGTTAGAACCATACACGCTATAGGGTGCCTTGGGTAAAACTCATGTTTACATACATGTTGCATTGTAGACCCCTTTTATTTATATGCTCAACATATAAACATGTTTGATGTTTGAGAAACTCATTCTAGTTGTTTCAATATTAGTTTATGTTTTATTACATGTGCATACAAAGTGCTAATCTTGAGGGTGATGGAGTGCCCCGAGATCCGCTAGGGATGGACGGGGGGAGGGGCATTAGTTACACAGCTGTGGTCAGCCTTAGCTGACCCACGTTATATCAGATTTTTACCAGGACATATATCGCAAGTTATAGCCATCTGGCAGGCTAAAAAGGCCTAAGCCTTATGAAGTGTACCTCCTCTTATTATTTCTATTTGTTGTATGTTTTGTTTCTTTCAACGTAATCCGGCTTGTACGCTAAAGTAGCCTAGGAGTGTGTTGCACATTGCTATGTTTATGTGATGATGATTTAGACATTTGTCAATATAATGCCATAAGTCTATTTTGGACTCTTATGTTATTGCGGATAGCTCCTAGTTTCTGCTTAATGGTTCCGCAGTATTGTGTTCTGATTTTTGAGATGAGTAGTGTTCTCATATCATTTTATAATGCCAAAGTTATGGCGTATATAAGTTGTGGGTTCTGATCTGACCTATATTTTACGATCATTACAAGGAAGGTGTTATAATTTGGTATCAGAGTGAGGTTAGTGTCCAAGTTGAGGTTTAATAATCGATTTTGTGTAATCCAATCGCGTAAAAAAGTTGTCCACAAAAGAGTGCTTTGTGGGAGCATAAGTGTCCTTGTGTTAAAGTTTTTTGAATAGAACTTGATTCATTTGTTACCATGTTTATGCTATGGGGAAGCGACAATGTGGGGACATTGATGCCGCAAGAGGAGCCTACGATGAGTAGTGTTATTGCTTCGGCTCCCATGAGCATGGGTGTGCCCCTAGCCTATTTTGGCCACATGCTAACAGAGGAAATGGTAGTGACCCAGGCTGCTATTGCGCCACAGGTTGTGACACTTGTTGCTTAGGCAATGACTCATGTTATCCCAGATATAATGTATGTCATATCTGCCGGAGGGGCCAGACAGGCAGAGTATTGGCTGAGAGAGCTGTCATTGGACAGTGAGACCTTGAGATAAGTAAGTATTTTTGGAGGTTTTATCTCCAACGTTAAAGGAGTCGGGC
>CM077148.1:191774944-191893506 GCA_039583875.1 Platanthera guangdongensis
GACGACCATCGAGCGCAGCTCGACGAATCGAAGGGTGACACGCTCGTGACACGCCCGGTGTCACGGCCGTGTTCCTACAAAACTCCGTCGACCAACAATTCGTCGACCAGAGAAACGGGAGCTCTACCCGAGCACGACAAGCCCTGGGTCCGGGCGTGACCCAGGCCGTGTCACCCAAACTTACACAAAAAAAGAAACTGCTATCACCTACAACAAGAGACAAGGCACCAGCCTACAAGCTCAGCCACAACAGACCACGCACAGCACATCAAACATTACAAACTCAGCTAAACCAAGATGACGTCGAAACGACCTGAAAGCAAACGATCCCGGATCTCGACCAAAACCAAAACCAAAACAACGGTGAGGTCGAAGGCAACATCCGACTCGCACACTCGGGCAACACCTCCCGAGCCAAAAACACAAGCAATTTCCCTAAGAGGCCCAACCGAGTTACCAAAAACACTCTCCGGCTAGCTGGGGAAACTTGTCAACTGGCTACAACCAGGCTACACAAGGAACCTACAGAGCTAGGACCGCGCTCTACAACGGCGAATGGCCGAAATGCGTCATCGTAACGCCAAATCCAATATCAACACAACAAAGAAAACCGGGGCGTTACACTTGCGGCAGCGGGACAACGACCCTTGGCTCTGCCTCCACGCCGGTTGGTCGAACTCCTCGGTTCTCGCAGGTTATCTCTCCCTGATAGCCTCCTCCTTGGCCCTGGGGGCGCCCTCCTGGGCCTCCAACCAACTGTTTGTTCGGTTCCAGGGCCCCCCATCCCTACTGTTGCCCCTACCTTCGGGGCTCTTCCCTTCTCCTTTCTTCTCTCTGCTCCCTCTCCTCCTTGGCTCTTTCTGTCTTCCTGCTGCTGTTCCTTCACGCGTCCTCCACCAGCCTGGCCAACTTCCGGGCAAATGCTGGTTTGCTCTCTCGAAGTCTATCTCCTTGCCGCCCTCATCCATAGCTCCTCAAAGGAGAGGGGGGCACTCTCTTTAATTCCATGCTAAAGAATCCCGGTCTCATCCACATGGTGAAGGCTAGCATCAGTGCGTACCCTGGGACTCCTGGACCAGGAGGATCTCTTCCTGAAACCGGTCGACATAGTGACCCAGTGTCTCATCCGGCTTCTGCCTCACCGCAAACAGAACTTCGCCTCCTTCTTACGCTTTCTTCGAGGTTGAGAAACCTCAACAGGAAACTCTCCGTAGAAGATCCTCAAACAGTAGATTGATCTTGCTGACACTGGTGGACCAGTCCCGAGCCTTCTCCTTTAACGTGATGGCAAATAGCCGGCACTTGAAGGCATCCGTCATCTGCCTTATCGATACAACGTCCTCAAACCACTGTATATGTTATACATGGTCATCCTTACCCGAGTAGTAGGACATGTCAGGCTCCGGAACACCCCTCCGGTACCGGAGCTGAGATGATGAGCTCGTTGAACGGGCTCCTCGCCTCCTGTCTGGCGAGAAGGTACACATCCCGCGGCCTCGGCTGACTGCCCGATCCGCGAGACCGTACCCTGGGAAGAGGCTCTCGCACTGCTGCTTCCTTCTCGCCCAGATCCGTCAGCGCCTCCTGGGCCCCGGGCGCTGGCTCTGGCCTGGGAAGAGTTCCCCTCGCCGCCACATCTCTTTCGCCAGCCTCCGCCGGGCCCTCCTTTACCGGGCATTGTCCTGGGGCGTTCTCGCCCAAGAGCGGGACCTCTTCTATCGGGACCTGAGGGTGGCCCACTCGCTTCTGGCCGAGAAGGCCAAACTGATCGTCTGCAGGACCTCTCGCCTGAATTCATCCACATCCTCTTCGTCGCTTCCTCTCCACCGGGCGGGAGCCTCTAGAACCTGACCCTTCACTTTCACCTCCAGCCATGAGACAAGACTCAAGGCTTTCTGTATCAGCTACTTTTCCACGCTCACCGCACCAGAACTGTTTAGCCAAATTGACCTCAACGAGTTCAAAAACAGGGGTGCAGCCAACACCTACTTCTCTCAAGCCTCAACCCTCGACTAGCTGCAAAGGACTTAAGACTGACCTGAATGCCTCAGCAGGGAGTCCCACCTCACACTCGGAAGATCTTGAGTGCTTCTGATACGCCCGAAATGGTCTACGTATTTAAACGCAAGTGCACGTGCCGTGTCAAGTAATAAGTGAGTAAGAATCGTTTCCAGGGATGATTGGGTTTTAGTGCTTGCAAAATACCAGTTAGCCCTTTTCCTTAAATCAAGTTGAATGAGATTTGTGATTTTCTAAACTACCAAAATTAAATGCAGACTTCTAAATGAATTACTAACGATCTTGGGAAAATACTTTTCTTATCAAAGGAGAGAAATAATCTCGTATCATGATTTCCTAAGTTTAGTATGATGAATAAGTGAATGTGTCGTTGTGAAAATCCGTAGTGAGCGTGCCCTGCAACGATCTTAAAATAGAGAACCGTATCTCTCGATATCGGCAATTCCTAGTTCTATATTTCCCCTTGGGTGAAATAAGAACCGCTCAAAGATCGAAGACCTAAGTTTGCTAACACCAAGAGAGGAAGTCTCCTTCTCTCTTCAAATGCTATATCAAAATTACGAATACTACCGCAACTCCTCTCTCGATTTATGAAGCGTAGCATAAAGGTGAAACATTGGCCAAACATTTCAGAAATTAAGATCGTAAAATTGATAAAGAACATTCACCAAGTATTCTCAACAACATAAACTAGAAAATATCCATCAAACACAACCTAGTACTCTCATAATACAAGATTAAGGAGAATTAGTTCATGTCGTTGGAGAAATCACACAAATATTGAAGTAGATCTTACAAAACATAGTGGTTCACGCTTATTTGCTGCAGGAATCTCTTCCTAGAGTCGCTTCTTCGATCCGCACGAAGATCTCCTTCTTCTCCTCTAGCCGTCGCTCTCCAATGGAGGTTTTCTTCCCAGCCAACCTTAGATGATGCTCTCCTCCTTAGATCCGAATTAGTATGAATCATCCTCCTTTGGTCAGTTTTTAGCATTAAAACTCCATACTCCTGAAGGACGAATCCTTCCATAATTAAAAATAGCGGAATTCGAATTTGAAATTTAAAATTTCGGACAGACACATGTTGCAGTTTCAGAATTGGATGTGCAGTAACTGGTTCAGGCCAAAAATAATAATTCTGCATTCACTTCCATTGATTTCTCCGTCGCGAATCTTGCATAGAAAACCATGAAATAAGATCAACTTAGTACCATAAACATTAAAATACTAATTAATCATATTTTATCATCATTTAAGCTCCTTTTTATTAATTATGAAGTAGAAAATATCAGGCAAGGATAACTTCAATTGAGAAGTTATCAGCTTCCCCTCCAAATCCAAAAGCTGGGCTAGGAGCTCCTCAGAAAGCACTAGGAGTTGGAAGATAATGAAAGCTTGCTTTCTCTTTCTAAGAGCCTTATGGGTCTATTTATAGTCTTTGCTGCCTTGAGATTACTGAAAAGCCCCTAGTTGGTCTGCCAATAGCCGAATCCCGCTGTTTTCCTGGGGCAGAGGGTAATTTCACCGAGGTAACTTGGTCATTTCACCCAAGCCCTGGGCCTCACTCGGCGAGAGCTCTGAACCAAGAGCCTTCTGTCCAGAGCCCGGCGCAAGCTGTCTCGCCTGCCTATGGCGAGAGCTTCTTCGAGACGGTCTGGGTGGAAGCGCAAGCGTTCCGCGCTGATCTTCGTTCGGCGATTTTGCTGCGCACGTCGATCTAGGCTCGACGAGCACGGGGCGCCTTGCAGGCGAGAGCTCCCTCTTGATGCTGGCGCAAGCGTTCCCCACCTGCTTGGGCGAGATCTTCTTTCGGGCGGGAACTCCTCTGGCTAGCTCAATGGTGACCATTGCGCCTCCTGATCTGACTCAGTGAATATGGGGTTGTACTTAAGTATAGTAGATGATTACTCAAGATATTCCTGGATATTCTTCTTAAAACAGAAATCAGAGGCGTTTTCAAAGTTTAAAGAGTTCAAAAACACTAGCTGAAAAGAAAGTGGACACAGCATAAGAACTAAGGACAGACCGTGGAGGAGAATTCATAGGAGAAGCTTTCATGTTTTTTGCAAGAGCCAAGGCATCTCCAGAGAATTGACAGCCCCTCGATCACCTGAGCAAAACGGGGTTGTAGAGAGGAAGAACAGAACCATAGCAGAGAGAATGAAAGCTATGCTACATCATTTTAAATTGCCTCAAATGCTGTGGGCAGAGGCTGCTCACACAGCAGTTTATGTATTAAATATCCCCCACTAGAAGTGTAGAAGGTGCTACACCCTATGAAGCATGGAAGAAGAAAAAGCCTAATGTACAACACCTTAGAATTTTTTTTGGGTGTCTTGCATATTGGCATTTCCCAAGGAGGATCAAAAGAAGCTTGAGATGAGAGCAGAAAAGGGAGTACTAGTTGGATACAACCAATAATCTAAAGCATACAAGATACTTAATCCTGAAACCCTGCAGCTCTATATCTCACGGATGTCACATTTGATGAGAATGCCACATGGAATAGGATCAGACTCAACTTGGTGCCACGTTTCCTGAAGACTTTCAATTTTTGACCCATCTAAGCTCTCTGCCTCACCTACAGGTGTGGTTACTGATGAAGATCAGCCATCCTACCCATCTGAGGGGGCATTGCACGAAGAAGCCAAGATCCTGAGCCATTTCAGATGAGGAGTCATCATCTCCCAAGAGGTACAAATATTTAACTGACATCTACCATATGCAGATCTAGCATTTCTCACCAAAGAGGATCCTGAAGACTACAAAGCTGCTGCCTCTGATCCAAATTGGATGGAGGCAATAGAAGCTGAAATGAAGATGGTAGAAAAGAATGAGACCTGGGAATTAGTTCCCAAACCAGCAAATAAGAAATAATAAATCTAAAGTGGTTTTATAAGTGAAGCAAGAGAAGAGATAATGGAGCCGTAATAAAGTACAAGGCCAGAATAGTGGCCAAAGGTTTTACCCAACAGCAAGGATAGACTACACAGAAACCTTTGCTCCAGTAGTGAGGATGATACTATCAGGTCTCTCCTGGCTGTAGCAGCCCAAACCAACCTCCTACTCCATCAATTGGACGTAAAATCTGCTTTCCTTAACGGAACCATAGAAGAAGAAGTTTATGTAAACCAGCCTGAAGGTTTGAGAAAAGAGAGAGGAAGAGAAGGTGAATATAAATTAAAGAAGGCACTCTATGGCCTAAAACAGGCACCCCGGGCTGGGAATCAAAAAATTGACTCCTACCTCACAGCAAATGGGTATGAGATGAGCAGAAATGATGCAGTCCTCTACACCAAATCCTTCCCCAAAAATCATTTCCTGCTACTCACATTATATGTTGATGATCTGATTTTTATAGGATTAACTGCAGAAATTGTAAAGAATTCAAGAAGACTATGGAGGAGTATGAGATGAGTGACCTTGGGTTAATGAGATATTTCTTAGGTTTCAAATCAAGCAAAAACCAGGAAGCATCTTCATTAACCAAGAGAGATATATAGAGAAACTGTTAGAGAAGTCTGGAATGAAAGAAGCAAACCTAGTCACCACACCCATGGGCACAAGTGTGAAGCTTTCCAAATCTGATCAGCACAAACCAGTCCCAGAAGCAGATTATAGGAGTTTGATTGGATCACTAATCTACCTCACTAATACAAGACCAGATATTGAAAATGCCGTGAGCATTTTGTCCCGTTACCTCTCAACACCATCTCAGAACACATCATCACTGCAAAACGTGTCTTACGTTACCTTAAAGGAACCAAGGAGCTAGGCTTGCTGTATGAGAAGGAAGATGATGCAGAATAATCGGGTACACAGATAGTGACTGGGGAGGAGACAAAGACGACAGAAAAAGCACAAGTGGATTCATCTTTCTCTTAGGAATCAGATCATATCTTGGTCATCCAGAAAACAGAAGGTGGCTGCCCTGTCGACGGCTGAGGCGAGTATATTGTAGCATGTGATGCTGCTTGTGAAGGACTATGGTTACAAAAGTTATTTAAAGACCTATGTCCCCACAAGAAAGCAAACCCCATCACTGTTTGGTGTGATAATCTTGCTGCAATAGGAATTGGCATGGGAAGAATCCCATCTTCCATAGCCGCACAAAGCACATCGAGTTGCGGTTTCACTTCTTAAAAGAGCTGGTAGAAACAAATCAGGTAAACATGATCTACTGTCCCACAAACAAACAGCTGGCAGACATCATGACCAAGCCCCTTCCAAATCATTCCTACCTTGCAATTAGGAGAATATTAGTCTCAGCATTAAGGGGGAGTGCCGAAGGAGTTAATGCAGAGACATTAATGCCACATCAGAAGCCTAAGCATCAGGAAAAGGAAAAAAGAAGAAGCACAGGATGAAGACAATGCAGGAACCAAAGCGCCACTTGCCTGAAGAAGCCGAAACAAACCTTCTTGGAAACATTGCAGAATTAAGTTTTTGTTTTGTATTCTGTTTTTCTCTAGCTATAAGTATGAGACCTTCCTGCAATGAAAATCAATGAGAAAAAGCCATTATGAATGAAACTTACCCTTTTCTTACCTCCCGCCGTTTGTCTTTGTGCATATGTTTTTCCTATTTTTGATCCTCATGTCACAACATGCCCGACTCTAAGCATTTTACTTCTCTTTGCATAGGCAACACCCTTGCTCAATGTTCCCCAACGGGCTCAGCCCATATGCAACCGGGCTACACTCCTAAATTACGTAACTCTCGGTGAATGCCACGAAATTATCAAATTACAAATACTATTCAAATTTATGCATTAAAACAGTAAGAAAAGTAAATTAATACTTCATTTTTTTTTGCTTGAAACACACACACACACAAGCAATGATTCGCAACCCCGCGAGAAATTTATTAGCAAATTCGAACGCCTCGCATCATCCTTATTATATCCTCTAAGCTTCTCTCACAGACAGAAATATAAATATAAATATATAAAAAAAAATCATGCAGTGGATCCCTTCAGAAAGGGCTGGGGAGCCATGGCAGGGCCGAAATCATCGTTAAGCACGCCGTCGGGGCCGTCAAGCCCAGGAATGGATGGGACATAAACAGGCCCCCAGAACAAAGGCGAAGGTGCCGGCGCCGCTGCGCCGTCCAAGCCGGCCTCCTCCACGAGAGGCCGTGCGGCGGCGAAGGTGACGGTCAGCAGAAGCAGCAGGAAGGCGGCAAAGCTGGCAGACTTGGCCATGGCGGATCAGGCACGATTGCACGATATATTTATATATATCTATCTGATTCTGATGGGCTTGGAGTAGGGAGAGGGCTTCTTGGCTTTATATATAGTAGGGGGAATTAATTAAGAAGATGACGTTACAGTAGTGATTAATTAATATTGAATTCTTAATTAATTGGCTGATTCATTAATTTTGATGCTGCGGAGAGTTATATATGCCTTGAAAGAGTAGAGCTGTTTTTACTCTTGGAATTATGTTACTAATTTTAAAATTAAATATGATTAATGAGTATTTACTGGTGTTAATTTGCCATGAAAAACCACTGCAAGAGTGCAAGTGGCATCCGTATTAGGGAGAGGGTGGAAAGAAGGGATCAACATCCTCTCCATTTCTGATGAAATTGTCAGAAATGAATTTCGTCGGAAATGGAGAGTATCCACTTCAATATCCGGTGGATAAGAGAAAAATACAATAAATTTAATGACTTACACCTTTTTTTGTTAAAAAAAATAAAATGTTGAAAAATTGAACCGATCAGATCTCCCCACTCTATATGGATCATGAAATGAATCTCCTAAAGAATGGAAATGCAACTTTTGGAAATGTGGCTGTGCTACCCGGGCCCACATAAACTATAGAAAAGAAGTAATGAATGAGGAAAGACAAAAACAGGAAAATCATAATTCTTGTGATTTCAGTACTAATACATACTTTTTATAGTTCAGGAAATATAAAACAAATTAAAGCACTTGTACACTGGGGGCAGTGAGAAATGACGCTCATGACTACTGCTGCTTCTTCATGATTTTGTCTGTGAAAATTTTTCAAAATGGATGAAAGCGGAAAAGATATCGCGGAAACATTCAAACATAATCGAAGACAAGTAAAAATTAATTGCAATAGCAGCACAAAAGTCTCCAATTAAAATTAGCTTCTTTATAAAGCGAGATATATATTGCACGACATGATTTATAATGTAATCAAAGGAACAAAAATATGCAAAAAGAAGTTAACCGCACAGACAGAAATCTGTAATCGCACTAGTCGCCAGGATGCTGGCCGAGTTCGCTAGCCGAGTCCGCCGAGCCCGCCGAAGTCGTCTATCAGCGACTAACCACACGGACTGTTGTTATTGAAATGCTGAAGGAAATTGAACAGAACCCGCTGATAGACCGGGTGAACTGCTCTGCTTATCCGCAACTCGGAGGAAGAGATCAAGTTGCAGAGACCGCAAGCTGCTGATATCCGCTGACTGCTATTTGGGAACTGTTCTACACCAAGCTTCCACTAGTTGCCTAGCCGCCTGATGTTAGCCACACAACCTGCACAAAATCAACTTTCTTAGTCGCAGCGGTTAGAAAACCGTAACCGCAAAAACCAAGCGCGAACTAAGTCTTACTGTTCACTATATATTATGACGAGCCGAGTACTCCTATTTATGTGTGTGAGGAGCTGTGTCGTCACCACCCATAGCGATAGGATAACCACTCGTCAGACATGTCGGCTAACACAACTTATCTGCATAAGTGCAAATACAAAAACAGTGTGTCGCTAAAGAGGCAATCGGCACAAGAGCGCGAACACCAATCTTTATCCATAAGAACAACCAGACCGCCATGTTGAAGCCAAAACTGGCCTCAACGAGAGTTCAGACCTGGGGAGTGTAGTTAGCACCTACTTCTCCCCAACCCAGTCCCTCACTAGTAACAAAGAACCTAGAACTGACCTTAAGCCTCAGCTGGGAGGTCCCTCCTCTAACCCGGAAGATCTCTGAGTGCTTCCCCTCCAAAGCCAATTGCTGTGCTAGAAGCACCTCATAAAGCACTAGAAGACTTGAGCGTTTTCCCAAAGCCTGCTTTTTGAGGAGCTCTATGGGTCTATTTATAGATTTTCAGTATCTGGTCTGCCAAAAGCGTAATTCTGCTACACTGAAATTACTGAAATACCATGGGCTGGTCTGCCAACAGCCAAACTCCACTGTTCTGAGGAGCTAAATGCAGACCCAAGGGCACCCAGGTAATTTTACCCAAGGGTACCTAGGTAATTTCACCTCCGGACTATCCCTGGTGGAAGCCTTTTCACTGATCCTACGGGCTTCCCGCTTATCCTGCGGGTGCAAGCCCTCTCGCATGCCTTGGACAGGAACCCTCTCACCCATTAGCCTTCCCGCCTACCACAGGCAGGAGAAAAAAAGACCAAAGGGTGTTGAATGGAGAAACATCACTCAACGCCAAAAACCAATGGACGTTGAGTGGAGATGCATCACTCAATGCCAAAAACCAATGGGCGTTGAGTGGAGAAGTATTACTTAACGCCAAAAACAGAAAAGTGCTGAGTGCGTTGAGTGGAAAGACCTTACTCAACGCCAAAGCCCGAAAGGCGCCAAGAGCGTTGAGTGGAAAGACCTCACTCAACGCTAAAGCCTGGAAGGCGCGAGAGCGTTGAGTGGAAAGACCTCACTCAACGCCACAGCCTGGAAGGCGCTGAGTGAAGAGACCTCACTCAACGCCAAAGCCTAAGGCATTGAGTGTAGAAGCATCACTCAATGCCAGCTCCATGGGCTTCCCGCTTCTCCAAGCGTGACCCTTTGCGCACGCCTTGGGCGAGAACCCCTTCCGCCCATTCTTCTTACATGGCTCGATTAACCCAAAGCCAACCCAAAGTCAGGGTCCCCGGCCCTTGAGTCCTACTTAGCGAATATGGGGTTATACATGTCAGTCTTGCGGACACAACTCCAGTCCGCGCAAAGCACTAACCCGCAACAACCATGTCGCCAAATTTCCGAACTCGGCGAGCTCAAGAAGCAGTCCACACATAGGCGATCTCGACGAACAAGGCAGCAAAGCTGCACTTAGTCACACAAGGCCAAGTCCACAAATGGGTTCGTGGTCTCCAAGTAACCGCGACACCTGATACCAAGACCGCGACTAATCTGAACAACACCAGTCTGCCACCTTGTGGACTGCTCCATCAGACCACGCGACCTCCAAGCAAATAAGTTCGCTCAACTGTGTCGACCTCCACGATCTAAAAACCAGGTCGTAAGCACAGTGTTGAAGCCGGGAAAAATCCCAACCTCAGAAATAGGATCAATGTAGCCTAAGGTTACTAATTCTACGATCCGACGTCACATTTCAAGTGGCTAGCGAGAAAGAAAGGAAACTATCTACAAGCACACCCCAAGTGCTCCAGTAGGGAGGTCCCACCACGTACCCGGAAGCTTGGAAGAAGCTTCCCCTCCGTAACCAAAAGGCTGGGCGAGGTACTAGGCAGGCATTGATTGGGCGAGTATCCACTTGGGGGGGCCTCAGCCGCTTCCAAAAGGTGCCATTTCCAGTACCCCTGGGGGCTATTTATAGAGAAATCCTGGGGGGGGGGGGGGTATAGGCGAGTATCCAGCTTCTGCCAGCGAGTTCCAAGGGATACTCGCCCATACTCGCGAGTTGCTCGCCCAAACTCGCCACAGCTCGCCTCTGCTCGCCCAAGCTCGCCTCTGCTCGCCCAAGCTCGCCTCTGCTCGCCCAAGCTTGTCGCTGCTCGCCTCTGCTCGCCCAAGCTCTCCTCTGCTCGCCCAAGCTCGTCTCTGCTCGCCCAAGCTCGCCTCTGCTCGCCTCTGCTCGCCCAAGCTCGCCTCTGCTCGCCTCTGCTCGCCCAAGCTCGCCTCTGCTCACCCAAGCTCGCCTCTGCTCGCCCAAGCTCGCCTCTGCTCGCCCAAGCTCGCCTCTGCTCGCCCAAGCTCGCCTCTGCTCGCCCAAGCTCGCCTCTGCTCGCCCAAACTCGCCACAGCTCGCCTCTGCTCGCCCAAGCTCGCCTCTGCTCGCCCAAGCTCGCCTCTGCTCGCCCAAGCTCGCCTCTGCTCGCCCAAGCTCGCTTCTGCTCGCCCAAGCTCGCCTCTGCTCGCCCAAGCTCGTCTCTGCTCGCCCAAGCTTGCCTCTGCTCGCCCAAGCTCGCCTCTACTCGCCCAAGCTCACCTCTGCTCGTCTCTGCTCGCCCAAGCTCGCCAAATGGTCTGAGGATAGCCGTCTGCTAGGGTACTTCTGATCTCGACGAATTACGAGTTATACACAATCCCCGCTTTTTTCGAGCTCGGCACGAGCTTGGAAAAACAATGTTGAACCCGTTGTTCGGAGAGATGACGCTAGACGATGCATTGCGCGAGGTCCTTCCTAAGAGTGGAGCTCAACTTAAAGGGGAGAGAAGGTTGATACCTCATAGGAACCAACTTCAACTGAACTGTAGAAGAGGTCAACACCTCGCAGGAGGAAGCTCAATTGGAGGTGGAGAAAAAGGTCGACACCTAACAGGAGCCGAGCTCAACTGGAGGTGGAGAATAGAGGTCGACACCTCGTAGGAGCCGAGCTCAACTGGAGGTGGAGAATAGAGGTCGACACCTCGCAGGAGCCGAGCTCAACCGCAGGTGGAGAGTAGAGGTCGACACCTAGTAGGAGCCGAGCTCAACTAGAGGTGGAGAGTAGAGGTCGACACCTCGCAGGAGCCGAGCTCAACTAGAGGTGGAGAATAGAGGTCGACACCTCGCAGGAGCCGAGCTCAACCGCAGGTGGAGAGTAGAGGTCGACACCTCGCAGGAGCCGAGCTCAACTGGAGGTGGAGAGTAGAGGTCGACATCTCGTAGGAACCGAGCTCAACTGGAGGTGGAGAATAGAGGTCGACACCTCGCAGGAGCCGAGCTCAACCGCAAGTGGAGAACAGAGGTCGACACCTCGCAGGTGCCGAGCTCAACTGGAGGTGGAGAATAGAGGTCGACACCTCGCAGGAGCCGAGCTCAACCGCAGGTGGAGAATAGAGGTCGACACCTCGCAGGAGCCGAGCTCAACCGCAGGTGGAGAATAGAGGTCGACACCTCGCAAAAGCCGAGCTCAACCGCAGGTGGAGAGTAGAGGTCGACACCTCGCAGGAGCCGAGCTCAACTGGAGGTGGAGAGGTCGACACCTCGCAGGAGCCGAGCTCAATTGGAGGTGGAGAGTAGAGGTCGACACCTAGTAGGAGCCGAGCTCAACTGGAGGTGGAAAGTAGAGGTCGACACCTCGCAGGAGCCGAGCTCAACTGGAGGTGGAGAGTAGAGATCGACACCTAGTAGGAGCCGAGCTCAACTAGAGGTGGAGAGTAGAGGTCGACACCTAGTAGGAGCCGAGCTCAACTAGAGGTGGAGAGTAGAGGTCGACATCTCGCAGGAGCCGAGCTCAACTGGAGGTGGAGAATAAAAGTCGACACCTCGCAGGAGCCGAGCTCAACTGGAGGTGGAGAATAAAGGTCGACACCTCGCAGGAGCCGAGCTCAACTAGAGGTGGAAATCGGTCGACTCAGGGAGGCAAATAGTCGGTCTGCAGGAGGGGAGCTCGTACAGAGATCTCAGATTACGGTATCACTCCAGCGAGGATCTTGATCTCACTCGAGGAGGTATGTGGCCAATATGCAGGAGAAGGGCTCGTGCAGGGACTGGACTTATGGGGACCTGCCACTCGAGGACTTGAGCATTGCTGAAGTCGACAGCTCTCAGGAGGCCTGCTCAACTGGAGTGGCGTAGGTCGACTCGGGGAGGCAAGTAGTCGGTCTGTAGGAGAGGAGCTCGTACAGAGGTCTCAGACTACAACATCACTCCAGCGAGGAACTCGATCTCACTCGAGGAGGTCTGTAGCCAATATGCAGGAGAGGAGCTTGTGCATGGACTTGGACTTACGGGGACCTGCCACTCGAGGACTTGAAAATTTGTTGGAGTCGACAGCTCTCAGGAGCCTTGCTCGACTGGAGTGGTGTAGGTCGACTCGGGGAGACAAGTAGTCGGTCTGCAGGAGAGGAGCTCGTACAGAGGTCTCGGACTACGACATCACTCCAGCGAGGAACTCGATCTCACTCGAGGAGGTCTGTGACCAATATGCAGGAGAGGAGCTCGTGCATGGAATTGGACTTACGGGGACCTACCACTCGAGGACTTGAAAATTTGTTAGAGTCGACAGCTCTCAGGAGCCTTGCTCGACTGGAGTGGTGTAGGTCGACTCGGGGAGGCAAGTAGTCGGTCTGCAGGAGAGGAGCTCATACAGAGGTCTCGGACTACGGCATCACTCCAGCAAGGAACTCGATCTCACTCGAGGAGGTCTGTGGCCAATATGCAGGAGAGGAGCTCATGCAGGGACTTGGACTTACGGGGACCTACCACTCGAGGACTTGAAAATTTGTTGGAGTCGACAGCTCTCAGGAGCTTTGCTCGACTGGAGTGGTGTAGGTCGACTCGGGGAGGCAAGTAGTCGGTCTGCAGGAGAGGAGCTCGTACAGAGGTCTCGGACTACGACATAACTCCAGCGAGTAACTCGATCTCACTCGAGGAGGTCTACGGCCAATATGCAGGAGAGGAGCTCATGCAGGGACTTGGACTTACCAGGACCTGCCACTCAAGGACTTGATCGTTGCTTTTCCTGCTGCTTCAAGAGTTTGAAAATGGATTAAGCACATCAATATCTTTGAGGGTGAAGAAATCAGAAATCGAACAATGATCTTATCGAGTTGGGAGGTTGGCGTCCAACCCTGTTTCTGATAGTTCCTCCAGCCGGAGGAGAGATGCAATCAGGGGTAGCTAGGCCGACATGCAAGGGGGGATCTGATCTCGGCCGTCAGTGCAGGGGTCCGGTCTTACAAGGGCGCTTATATCCCGAGGCATCGTCCTATCGTCCGAACTGGGCTATCCACGAGAAACAGGTCGAAGGCACGTTTCCCAATCCAACCGCTGCGATCGCTCTCAGCTCTGCCAACTGGCTACGAGAACCATAGTACAAGCGAAGGGAAACGAAGTTCTCGGGGGGTCCTACTGGACACTCTCAAGTCCACCATTCTTCCGTGAACTTGTACTTCTCAGAGATCGGCAGGTTATCCTGCTTTGACAACAACAGAGACGCGTCCTGCTTACAGGACAAACATTCGCTACGAGCGGGTCTTTTAGTCTTCTCAAAGACCGATGACGCCTTTGTACAAGGCATCACTCTGTGATGTCGATCCTCTATCGAGTTTAGGATATTAGCGTCCAGACCTGTTCCTGATAGTTCCTCCAGTCGGAGGAGAGATGCAATCGGGGGTAGCTAGGCCGACATGCAAGGGGGGGGGGGGGGGTTGATCTCGACCGTCAATGCAGGGGCTCGGTCTTACAAGGACGCTTAAATCCCGAGGCATCGTCCCATCGTCCGCCCTGGGCTAAATAGGAGAAATAGGTCGAGCGCAAGTTTCCTAAATCGATCGTGGATTTGAACTTCACTGTTCCTAGCTAACTTGAGATGAATCACACAAAGAAGACAACTCGCATCAACCCGTGACTCCGGGGGCGAGTAGATGTAAAAACAACTTAGAAATAGTGTTTCAGGTAAGCAATACATGTTACCGCTTGGGGTAGGACCTTTCCAGGTCATCCCCGCTCCAGATATTTGAGGAGATGGAATGAATAGCATTGCGTCCTGATTGCAGAAGTGATAGCCTCGCGGCGTCCTGATTGCTGAAGTGATAGCCTCATGTGCATGAACTCGCAGAATTAAAGCGAACACCATCATTGCCGCAGTAGTGATCTTGCAAGTAGGTAACCTCGCAGAATAAAGGAGAGCATCCTAGCTGCTGAATAGATCACCTCGCGAGTATGGAACTCGCGGAATAAAGGAGAGCATCCTAGTTCGCTAGTATGGACTCGCAGAATAAAGGAGAGCATTCTAGCTGTTGAAGAGATCACCTCGCTAGTATGGAACTTGCCGAATAAAGGAGAGCATCCTAGCTGCTGAAGAGATCACTTCACGAGTATGGAGCTTGCTGAATAAAGGAAAACATCCTAGTTGTTGAAGAGATCACCTCACGAGTATGGAGCTCGTGGAATAAAGGAGAGCATCCTAGCTGCTGAAGAGATCACCTCGCGAGTATGGAGCTTGCAGAAACTAGCTTGAAGATGTCATGAGTAGGTTGTCTCCTGGAATGCAGGTTGTCGGAGAAGATCATTGCAAGTAGGAGGAGGTCATCGCATAACATCTCGTACATTTTTCTTCGGTGGTGAACTCGTCGTCATTTGCCCTGCTTGTCAGTCATACAAAAAATACTCACGGGCTTTACCAAAGCACCCGTAAGTATGAACATGTATGAAAAGCACCACTATCAAAAATGGAGATGAATCAGGCGGAGGGTAAGTGTCACTCCTGACATTAGAGCCCCTACGCAGAGTTTTCGGGGGTTCCGCTGCCCGGTCAGCGGACGGGGGTCAAGGGGGCAGCGCCCCCCGGAAAATTTTTAATTTTCCACTCCCAATTTGCCCAGATTCCGAGCTATCCCAGCCTTGCGAGTAAGCCACCTGCGAACTCTCTTATGGGCGAGTAACAAAGATACTCGCCCCTTCAACTCGCCTTTGGGCGAGTAACAAAGATACTCGCTTCTTCACCTGCAGAACTCGCATACGAGCGAGTAAGAAAGATACACCTGCGAGTTGATTCGAAGTTGCCAATCCTGCCTATACTCGCCTATGGGCGAGTAGCAAGAAAGCTCGCCAACCTGCATGAGCTCGCCAACCTGCATGAACTCGCCAACCTGCATGAGCTCGCCAACCTGCATGAACTCGCCAACCTGCATGAACTCACTAACCTGCATGACTTCATCTGGAAATCGCCTAAGGAGGTTGCAATCTGGAACTCGCTTATGAACGAGTAATAGGTAAGCTCGCTATATGAAGTCATCGAGTCTGAAATCCTAAAAGTCGCCATCGTGAAGTCGCCTATGGGCTAGCAACCAAGAAGCTCGCCCACCTTGCCAAAAACTCGCCCACCTTGTTGAATGCTCGCGATTTCATGCCTTTGGTCTCCAGCTCGCCATCTTAAGCTATGAAGTCTTCTCGCAAAAATTTCTTCCTCGGCTACTATCCACGCTCACCGCACCAAGTGTTGAAGCCGGGAAAAATCCCAACCTCAGAAATAGGATCAATGTAGCCTAAGGTTACTAATTCTACGATCCGACGTCACATTTCAAGCGGCTAGCGAGAAAGAAAGGAAACTATCTACAAGCACACCCCAAGTGCTCCAGCAGGGAGGTCCCACCACGTACTCGAAAGCTTGGAAGAAGCTTCCCCTCCGTAACCAAAAGGCTGGGCAAGGTACTAGGCAGACATGGATTGGGCGAGTATCCACTTGGGGGGACCTCAGCCGCTTCCAAAAGGTGCCATTTCCAGTACCCCTGGGGGGATATTTATAGAGAAATCATGGGGGGAGGGGGGGTATATGCGAGTATCCAGCTTCTGCCAGCGAGTTCCAAGGGATACTCGCCCATACTCACGAGTTGCTCGCCCAAACTCGCCACAGCTCGCCTCTGCTCGCCCAAGCTCGCCTCTGCTCGCCCAAGCTCGCCTCTGCTCGCCCAAGCTCGCCTCTGCTCGCCCAAG
The DNA here is from genome assembly GCA_039583875.1 of Platanthera guangdongensis. Lineage (NCBI taxonomy): Eukaryota > Viridiplantae > Streptophyta > Magnoliopsida > Asparagales > Orchidaceae > Platanthera > Platanthera guangdongensis. The sequence goes on from CM077148.1 coordinate 191,791,558, forward strand.
CTCGCCTCTGCTCGCCCAAGCTCGCCTCTGCTCGCCCAAGCTCGCCTCTGCTCGCCCAAGCTCGCCTCTGCTCGCCCAAGCTCGCCTCTGCTCGCCCAAGCTCACCTCTGCTCGCCTCTGCTCGCCCAAGCTCGCCAAATGGTCTGAGGATAGCCGTCTGCTAGGGTACTTCTGATCTCGACGAATTACGGGTTATACACATAAAAATAAGTTGGACACCGGCGAGCTCCAGAAGAGTCTGTCACAATAACGGTTAGCCAACTCTAATCGTCTGGTTAACCAAGGATGCTTGCTGAGCCAGAACGCAAGATAAAACTGACACCTGCCAAAGGAAGTCCGCCAAAGCTATCCGTCAGGCCGTGGCGGACTTTGGTATGTACGGTATGACCAATCTAACTGCCCAACTCCACCTTTACTCTTATTTCAACACTCCCCATGAAGTGGGAGGTGGAAACCAGCCTAAGAAATCCACGCAACCGAATAAACGGTTCCTTCGACAGTGGCTTCGTGAAAATGTCTACGACATTATCCTCGCTCCGCACATGCTTAACCTTAATAGACCCCTCCAGCACCTTCTCCCGAATGATGTGATGCTCAATCTCGATGTGCTTCGTCCCCGCGTGACAAGTTGGATTGTTAACTAGTTTAAGAACACTCTCATTATCACTGCGAAGCAGAGTAGGACTTCACACCTCCTCATGGATGACATCCACTAACCTCCTAATCCATATGGCTTCCTGAGCTGTCAAGGCTGAAGCCTTGCATTTTGCTTCTGTAGTAGAGACGAACACCGAATCCTGCTTCTTACTACACAAAGAAATAGTCATCGATCCCATGAAGAAGACGTAACCAGACGTCAATTTCTGATCATCTGTATCTCCTCCATAATTAGCATTTATATAGCCTTACAGACTGAAGCTCGTGTCCTTGTTATAAAAAAGACTCATCTCTGAGGTAGACCCGACATACTTCAGAATTCTGCTAGCTACCACCAAACGAGGTTTACGTGGCTCCTCCATATACTGACTAACCCGGCCCATCACATAAGCAATATCTGGCCTAGTAATTGTCAGATTTATGAGACTCCCTATGAGAGCCCGAAAAACCAAAGGGTCTGTAAGAACCCTTCCCTCATCCCGCTTTGTCGTGAGAGCATCTGGAACGTGCATATAGCAGATAGATTAGAACACCCGAAGATGTTCGACACTGGGCTTCTTTTTGAACATCAACTCATGAGGAGATTTCATGTTATTCGGACTAAGAGGCATCCTGTTGATGACATACGTCGCACAAGTCAGTCCCTCTGCCCAAAAGGCCCTGAGAATGATTTTTGCGTGAAGCCAACACTTACAAGTTTCCATCAAATGACGGATCTTACGTTCTGCAACTCTGTTATATTGTGTAGTGTGAGCACAAATAATTTCCCTCTAAATATCGAACTTTATGTAGAAGTTAAAGAACTCATGTGAAGTGAACTCTCAACCATTATTTGTTCTCAACTTCTTTATCCGCAGACCGAGCCGACCTTCTATGAGCTTCTTGAACTCCACGAACATCCTGAATGCTTCTGACTTCTCTTTCAAGAAGTATACCCAAGTATACTTGGAAAAGTCATCAACAAGAACAAGCATATACCTGCTACTGTCGAGATTGGGAGTGACGGTAGGTCCTGTTAGATCACCGTGAATGCATTCCAGCGGTCCTCTACACCTAGTCTGTGATATGTAAAATGGAAGGTGATGTGCATTTCCATACTGACAAGCCGCATAAACATAACCGTCACCATAGGATGAAAGACTAGGCAGACTATACACTAGGCCTCTCACTGCAATAACCTTCAGCTTGTCTATCCTAACATGCCCAAGTCTCTTATGCCAAATAACAACGTTATCATTAGCCCTCATCTTGTAAACATAAGAACTTGTCGCCAACACAAACAAGTCATTTACTCTCCTACCAATATGAGTGATGTCAGCTTTCACAACTGACACGTTCTAGAGAAACTTCACTTCTGTCAGGCCAAACATAACGTGATACCCAGCGTCAACCGTGTTGGTCACCGAGAAGAGATTTTTCTTCATCCCGAGCACGTGATACACACTCCTTAAAGTGAGTGGCCCCTGAACACTGCCTAAAGAAACATATCTCTCCTTTTCTACCGCAAGTATAGTATCATCAGCAGTAATAATGACATCATTACCTTTGTAATCCTACAGAGAAGAGAATTTGGACTCATCCTCGGTGAGGTGATGACCACACCCAGAGTCCATGATCCAGTCCTCCTGATGATTGATGGAAGAGAGTGTCTAAACACAAGTGTCCATCATGAAGGCACTCCAAGTTTCAATGGCAAGGAAGAGGTTTCATAAGGTAACAACATCTCTCTTCTCAGTCTTATGATGTGTGCATTGCATATTTTCTTTATGCCATTATTTCTTGTAAAATGTTAGCACCAGATCTATGGAGTGAGAGGGATCTGGGTCGCCTTCGTTCAAGAAAACCACCAGGTCGATTGAGTCCTTCATCGACATATTTTTGCATTAGTAATTCACTCTTTTAGTGGATTAGGCATGGTGGGTGAAGCCAAAATTCAGTCCGGTGATCAGATTCAGTGATGTTGCTTGACATGCATTTTAGAGATTTATTAGAACTCCAATTGCGGCGAAGACGCCGTTACGATGCCCTTAGTTTCGTATGAGAACGAACGTTGGCTAGGATGAGGAAATGTAAGTTATGTATTGTGATGTTAGTTTGTATGTGAAGGTGTGGCTTTGTCTTTGTGGTTGGCTCGCTTACCCCGTGATGTTGTGATTCACGCGTGGAGGGTGTCCCGACAAGATAAGTCCCCTTCTGTGAATATTAACAAGAACTTCAACGCTTTTGGGCAAGCCCGATGGTGTTGTAATCTATATGCAGGTGGGGTCTAAACAAGAGTTCTTAGAAATGATTGTGCTTGAATTGGTGAAATTGGCGAGAATGGTAGAGATGATGGACAAGCCCGATGGTGTTGTGATCCATGTACGGGTGGGGTCTCAGAGGGAGATCTCGACCTTGGACGTGTAGGTCTTTGGGGCATGTGATTGATGTGACATGATGATGTGTGATGATATGTTAGAACCATACACGCTATAGGGTGCCTTGGGTAAAACTCATGTTTACATACATGTTGCATTGTAGACCCCTTTTATTTATATGCTCAACATATAAACATGTTTGATGTTTGAGAAACTCATTCTAGTTGTTTCAATATTAGTTTATGTTTTATTACATGTGCATACAAAGTGCTAATCTTGAGGGTGATGGAGTGCCCCGAGATCCGCTAGGGATGGACGGGGGGAGGGGCATTAGTTACACAGCTGTGGTCAGCCTTAGCTGACCCACGTTATATCAGATTTTTACAGGACATATATCGCAAGTTATAGCCATCTGGCAGGCTAAAAAGGCCTAAGCCTTATGAAGTGTACCTCCTCTTATTATTTCTATTTGTTGTATGTTTTGTTTCTTTCAACGTAATCCGGCTTGTACGCTAAAGTAGCCTAGGAGTGCTGTTGCACATTGCTATGTTTAATGTTGATGATGATTTAGACATTTGTCAATATAATGCCATAAGTCTATTTGGACTCTTATGTTATTGCGGATAGCTCCTAGTTTCTGCTTAATGGTTCCGCAGTATTGTGTTCTGAGTTTTGAGATGAGTAGTGTTCTCATATCATTTTATAATGCCAAAGTTATGGCGTATATAAGTTGTGGGTTCCTGATCTGACCTATATTTTACGATCATTACAAGGAAGGTGTTATAATTTGGTATCAGAGTGAGGTTAGTGTCCAAGTTGAGGTTTAATAATCGATTTTGTGTAATCCAATCGCGTAAAAACGTTGTCCACAAAAGAGTGCTTTGTGGGAGCATAAGTGTCCTTGTGTTAAAGTTTTATGAATAGAACTTGATTCATTTGTTACCATGTTTATGCTATGGGGAAGCGACAATGTGGGGACATTGATGCCGCAAGAGGAGCCTACGATGAGTAGTGTTATTGCTTCGGCTCCCATGAGCATGGGTGTGCCCCTAGCCTATTTTGGCCACATGCTAACAGAGGAAATGGTAGTGACCCAGGCTGCTATTGCGCCACAGGCTGTGACACTTGTTGCTTAGGCAATGACTCATGTTATCCCAGATATAATGTCTGTCATATCTGCCGGAGGGGCCAGACAGGCAGAGTCATTGGCTGAGAGAGCTGTCATTGGACAGTGAGACCTTGAGATGAAGTATTTTTTGAGTTTTCATCCTCCAACGTTCAAAGGAGTCGGCACTCCGTCTGATGTCGAAGATTGGTTGGCAAGGATTCAGGAGCTCTTGAGAGCGGCAGCGACACCAGAGGACAAGCAGTCCCAGTTTACGACCTTCATGTTGGAAGGTGATGCAAAGTTATGGTGGGTGAGCCATAGAAACCGCCAGTTTCCTGTACGCACCCATCCATGGATGAGTTTGTAAGTGCATTCCTGAAGCGGCATATCCCCTCTTTGACGAGGATGGCCCTTCAAAGGCAATTTTTGCATTTGGTGCAACACGAAAAGATAGTGGATGAGTACTTACATGAGTTTACTTGGTTAGGTCGTTATGCAGGGACAAACATAACTGATGATGAGGAGAGGAATAATCTCTTTTATTATGGATTGAGAGAGAACCTGAGGCAACCACTCATAGCCTTGAAAAATGCAAGATTCAATGAGTTGGTTGAAGCAGCTAGGATGTTGAAGAGCTACATTGAGCAAACTCAACACTATAAGGGTCTTGCGATGAAGCAGGGAGAATGAAAGCCTTCTAAATCATAGTGGAAGTTAGGAGTAAGTGGAAGAAGAAGCCTCATCCCTTCAGGATAGGAGAGAAGAGTGGTGCTATGTTGGGAGAATTTCATTTCATGGGACCACTGACGTGTTATAAGTGTGGCGAGCTGGGCCATATAGCTTGAAATTGTACCCAGGACGGTGCTGAGCCAGAGCCGAGGCAAGAGGATCCAGTGCGTTCTGGTCCTAGTTATGCGAAGAAGAGGAAAGTGGTGGAGTCAAGTGCTTCACGTTTCCTTCTAGTGCAACCAAGATCTTACAACATTGGGAAGCAGAAAAATGATTAGTCTACTCGATATGGTGACATGTATGAAAAGTTTAAGTTCGTTCGCTAGTTTAAAATTGTTTACGACCATTCGTGTTTGTTGCATGTATGCTAGGTTTTATGCTAGTTTTAAGTTACCCTACCAGAGTGTAGTTCGATACGGGGGGTGTCACACTCTTTTCTTGTGGAAAACTTTATTTGGAGAATTGGGATTGATCCCTTTGAGGCAGATGGGGAGTGTAGGGTGTGCATGCCTAATGTGTCTTTCATGTTCATCAGGAAGAAATGATGCATTAGTATGAGGATTTGCGATGTTGACTTTGAGTTAGTAGCTATAGTTCTACAACTAGTAGAGTTTGACATGATTTTAGGGATGGAATGACTTGCAGAACAGTGGACCAACATTGACTGTCTGTTGAAGGTTATGACCCTAAGGAGCAAGGGAAAAGAGGAGGTCAAGTTTGAGGGCCTTAGTGGAGTGGTCTGCTCCCTGATTTTGTCTATGCAGATGATGCGTGCAGTGAACCAGGGAGGTGTAACATTTGTAGATTTGTTGGAGACTCGCTCCACAAAGTTGGTAATTAGAGATGTGTCGGTTGTGGTGGATTTTGAGGACGTGTTTTCCGAGGAACTTCCAGGAGCACCTCATCAGCGTGAGATCAACTTCACGATCGAATTGGTGTCAGGAGCAAACTGATGTCGTGTTCCCCATTTAGGCTGGCACCAAAGGAGTTGGTTAAGCTCAAAGTTAAGTTGCAAGATTTGTTGGAGCACGAGTGCATTAGGCATGGCTCTTTGTCATAGAGTGCGTCAGCGTTTTTTGTGAAGAAGAAAGATAGAAGTATGTGTTTGTGCATAGATTATCGAGAGCTGAATAAGCTTACCGTCAGAATAAGTATCTGATTGCTTGAATAGATGACTTGTTCTACCAGTTGGTAGGGTCGGTGGTGTACTCCAAGTTGGACCTGAAGTCAAGATATTACCAGTTGAGTATTCGAGAAGAAGATATTCCCAAGACGACGTTTGGGATGAGATATGTTCACTTCAAGTTCTTGGTGATGTTGTCCAGTTTAATGAACGCTCCATCCGTGTTCATGGATTTGATGAATCAAGTGTTTCAGCAGTACTTGGATTCGTTTGTTGTGGTGTTCATTGACGATATCATAGTGTACTCAAATTCAAAAGCAGAGCATGAGACTCGCTTGAGAGTGGTCTTGCAGATTATGAGAGAGAACTAGCTTTATGCTAAATTTTTGAAGTGTGAGTTCTATTTAGAGAAGGTGGTGTTTTGAGGCCATGTGATTAGTGGTGATGGGAAGATAGTATATCTGGTGAAAGCTGAAGCCATTAGAGATTGTCATGTTTTGAAAACCATGGCGGAGGTCAGGAGTTTCCATGGACTAGTCAGGTACTACAAAATATTTATGAAAAGCTTCTCGTGAATAACACTACCCTCACTTCTCTTACTCGCAAGGATCAGAAGTTTGTGTGCACGCCAAAGTACGCTCGAGCGTTCGAGACGTTGAAGGAAAGATTAATGTCTACTCTGATCCTCAGTCTTCCTAGTGAGATTGAAGGATTTCAGATTTTTAGTGATGCATCAGGATACGGGTTGGGTTGCGTGCTAGTGCAGCATAATAACGTGATAGCTTATGCGTCCAGGCAGCTGAAGCTTCATAAGAGAAATTACCCTATTCAGCCATTTGTGGTGGAAACAGAGTTCCATCCATTGGTGGATGCAGAGTTCCAGCCATTGGTGGTGGAAGCTCAGAAAGGTGAAAGCAGTACCGTGGAAATGGTCGAAGGGATTTTAAATAAGAATGGAAGCATGTGTGTACCGCAATTCGGCAAGCTCCATGAGGAATTGATATTGGAGGCGCACTTTAAGAAATACTCCATTCATCTAGCCAGTACGAAGATGTACTTGGATTTGAAGAAATCCTTTTGGTGGCTGGGATGAAGCAAAATATAGATTTATACGTGAGTCGATGCTAGACTTGTGTCTTGGCCCTTAGTGAAGGCTGATAACTTCCCAAAATGAAGTTATTTAGCTATTTATTTTGACATAACATTGATCATAAATGAAAAAAAATGATTTAAAATAGTATAAATATACATAAATTCATACTTATTTTATTTAAGGTTAATTGAGCTATTTTGCTTATGTTTTTCTTACTAGAAATGCCGTGGAAATCGAACCGGAGAAGTAAAAGCTGGACTTATATTTTTGTTGTGTAGTTGTTACAACAACCTGTTTTCAGCTGTTACAACAAGTTCTGCATGGATTTAAAATTCGAATTTTGAATTTTACGTCAAACGCAAATATGGAATAAGGCATCTATTGGGAGAGGGTTGCTTATTTTTAAGAGGAGAATCCCATACCTAAAAGAGGGAGATAAAATTCATTTGAGCGGGAGAGATCATAGATCCATCATCTTGGACAAGGAGAAAGAGACTAGGGTTTGAAGATGCTGACAAGAAGGAAGAAGGCTTTGAAGCGAGATCTAAACACAAATTCTTGCAGCGTTTAAACTTCTATAATCATGTCCAGTAAGACCTTTTTATTGTGTGATTTCATCCCTCCACCATGAACTAAATTCCTAGGTCTTATATGTTGAGAGTAGTTTGATTTATTGTGATGATACGATTTGAATTTCTCTTTTGTGATTGTTTGAAGAACTATCTTTGTTAGTTTTATGTTTTATTTTGTGGAATCTTTGGATTAAGTATTTTTCTTCTAAATTGCGTGACGATATTAGAGAGAGCAGTTACATTATTTTAGATTTGAATTCTTTATTTTGCGCGACGAGATTCGAGAGAGGAGTCGTGTATATCTTTAGTCAAATTCCATATGTATAATGCGCTCCAAGATTCGAGAGAGAAGTAACGTAAGTGTAGCATAAATATCAATATAACATAAAAAGAGAAAGAAATTTCATCTTGTGTTAGCAATATTGGTTTGTATGCTTCATGTTATTCTTTTTCTACCTAAGATAGAGATAACTAGGGGAATTATGGTAAACAGATTTCTGAAATCGAGAGATGATGACATCCAATTTCAAATCGTTGCAAGATAATGATTTAAACCTTTCATGAAGGTTCACCTTAAAATCTCATCACAATAGATAAAAGAAATCAACGTACAAGACTATTTCTCTAACTTGATAAAAGTAATTCTAAGTAAGCGTATTTAGTCTCATTATTGTTTTCTTTTAATTTTTCATTAACAAATTCACTCTAATTAATCTGCTTGAATTTAAAGAAAAGGTAGAACTAGTACTTGCAAACACTAGATTAGTCACTTCTCCAAGAGAACGATCTTTTCTCACTTTATATTACTTGATCTGGCACGTGCACTTGCGTATTACATATATTTATTTTGAGCGTATCAACGGCTAAGTGTCAGAGGTCAAGCGAGCTCTTGAAGCCCCTTCCTATTCTCGAGTGAAAATTTGACGACATTTTCATAGATTTTGTGTATGGTTTGTCTCGGTCGTCGCAGGGTAACGATGCAATTTGGATGATTGTGGATTGCCTGACAAAGGTGACTCACTTCATTTCAAATCGAAAGGAGGATAGCATGGAGAACCTCGTAGAGCTCTATGTTCGGAACATAGTGCGGTTGCATGGGATTCCAAAGAGTATCTTCAGCGATCGAGATGGACGGTTCACGTTTAAGTATTGGAGGTTAGTCTAAAAGAGTTTAGGCACAAATCTTAAGTTCGGTACTATTGGAACCAAGAAAATCAGTCTCAACTGATCGGACCTGGGGGTGACCAAAGCTTACTGATTTAGTGATCGCCTCGCGGGAGACTTAGTGAGAAGAAGGTAGTGAGAACAACGATCAACACTGGACTACCTACAGACAAGACCTGCGTGTTGTAGCGAGGAGGTCCTGCCACATACCCGAAAGTCTATAGTAATTTTCCATGCTAAGGTCACTGCTAAGCTCGGCACAAGTGAGGCTGATAGTGAACTCACCCCACATAGGGGGGAGAAGGTGCCCTCTACTTGTGCATCAGGGTATTATTTATAGGAAAACTCTAATCCATGGGCAAAATAGTCTTTTGGCCTGCGGATAACAGATTCCCGTTGTTTGAGGTGGATACGGGCAGACCCTGATGGTTTGCAAATAGTAGAATGGTTGCAACTATGGGTTCCTCTGGATGCGCCTTGGCACGAGGCCGGCTAGATAGGCTTTAATTAGAGCACGTTGGGCACGCGACTGCCTGGAATGGCGAGGTTGCCTCATAGATAGTATGTTAAGGCCGCCTCAGATCCGGTATAGCGAGGTCTCCTCGCGAGGGCCTACTCGCCTGGCCAGCTCGAGCCTGCCCTTCCTTGGGTGCGAGTTGGGTTGACTTGGCAAATTGGAGTTGTACACAATCTCCGCTTCTTTGCGACCTTGCCAGAGGTCGGAAAGAAATCATCCAACCCCAAATTGGTAAGTGGTTGAAAGGTCAACACCTCTTGGGTCCTTCGCCAAACGAGCGAACTCAACTCGGGGTGGGAGAAGAAAAATCGACACCTCCCATGCCCTTCGCCAAATGAGCAAGCTCAACTGGGGGTAGAGAAGAAAGGTCGACACCTCTCATGCCCTTCGCTAAACGAGCAAGCTCAACTGGGGGTGGAAGAAGAAAGGTCGACACCTCCTAGGAGCCAGGCTCGACTGGAGGTGGAGAAGAAGAAAGTTCGAGAACTTTGACTCACTAGAGGGGGTAAGTAGCCGATATACGAGAGATGAGCTCACGCAGGGACCCGGACTACAATAACATCATAGCTCGAGAACTTGGACTTACTCGAGTGGGCAAGTATCCAATATGCAGGAGAGGGGCTCGCATAGGGACCCGGATTACGACAACATCACAGCTCGAGGACTTAAACTCACTCGAGGGGGCAAGTGGTCGGTATGCGAGAGAGGAGCTCGCGCATGGACCCAGACTACGATGTTGGGTCCATTGATCCCAATGTCCCAGATTTGTAAGAAGTCAAACAAGTCAATGATATACACATAATTGTATTTGATGTGTGTTTAAGTTCATGCATGCAGGATAGTCATGTCACATTGATTGGACAGGTGAACACAAAGAAGGATGCTAGAAAGACATGAAATTGCCTAAGTTCACATGCGTTGAGTAAATCTAACTCAGTCAACTGCCAGTGGTCAAGAATAATGCTGACAAAAGACAGGATTCTGGATAAGTACAGAAGCGTTGAGTGAGGACAGCTCACTCAATGCTAGATGAGCTAAAGCGCCAAGTTAGGTGTGGATAGTCAAAGTGTAACGCCCCCTATCTGTCGCATAGCATATAACAGTAGGTCCGGCCGGGCCCGACGCCATATACCACAGACAGACTGGGTGGTTACTCAATGGAAACCATCCAACCAATCCAACGTCCTACACAGAGCATTCTAGCGGAAGCAGTTTATATAAGTTGCAATAAAGAACCCAACACTAAAGCATGAATGTCCACTGAAATAGCCAACCAGGAATGAAGTACATACACCAGTAATTGTTAAAAATTTTCTCAACGTGGTCAGAAAGATAGCCCAAACACCAAATTAATATCTTCGGAACTACCCAGTTTGCACGTTGAACCAGCGAAAAACCGAGGAATAAAGGTTAATCCCAACAAACAATGGAAGCACAAGCAGGTCTTTTATTCATTCACTTCTTTACAACACGATGCATACGTAGCGAGACATGATTTCGCTAGTATAACAGCTGTAAACAGAAAGCACCAAAAAAAACAAGCCGGGCGGACAGCACCGGAGTCCGCCGAGACCGCCAAGGTCTTCGAGGTCGCCGAGTCCGCTGAGGTCGCCCGCACTTAGCTTCAATCCGCCGAATACCCACGAAGTCCGCCGAAGCCGCAAGGCCGCACGGACACACCTTTATTCGTCTCCTGCTGAAGCTGAACTGAGGAACACCCCCTACCCACCTGAAGCCGGCGGACAGGTTATTGAAGCTGGCAAAGATGAAACAGAATTGACAAGCCGCAGAGCGACCTCCCGCTGAGTCCGCAAAGACCGCACACTTCCAAGTACTTGACCGAAGTCACAGCCAAACTCCTGTCTCCTTGAAGCTACCCGCGCGACCTGCACACAACAAACGTCAGCACTGAAACAATCCGCGCGGACTGACAAACTGAGACCGCAGCACTTCGCCCAACCCAACTTACTGTTCACTCAAGTTACTGTAGACCTGCCAGGGGGGTCCTATTTATAGGCGGGGTGAGGAGTGTGGTCACCGCCCTAGAGATAGCGACACCACCCTAGCCCGCGCGATAGCAAAAACACCGTCCGCCGAGTCCGCAAGTACTTAGCCGGATACCAAGGAAAACCGCCAGGAGCAAGGCAACAATGGCAAACCCTCTCCAGTCCGCCCAAGCTATGCAGACAAGACATCAGCCGGCAAAGCTCCTACTGCTGCAGGACAGAAATCCCCTTCAATGGCTGTCCGCACCAACCCGAGGCAGTCCGCAAGACTCACACCTCAATCCGCCACAAGTCCACGACCAAAGGCAGACAACAACAGTCCGCCCGGTCACAGCGGACTTGGCGGATACCGCAGACACCATCGCCTTGGCACGGAGTGTGACCAAGTCCAAAAGCCATCAAGGACCAATGCGAGCATGGCGGACTCAAACTCCCGTCCGCCAAATACCCTAGCACAGACCGCCAGCAGTCCGCGAGTTCCTCGCACTCCTGTCCAACGTAGCAACCATCCCCGGACTCCAAAACCAGTCCGCCAAAGACCTACACAGCAAAGCACATGCTGTAACACCAGAGCTCGACAAGGCCTCAGCCAAGCTCTAAGCCCAGTCCGCAACTGCCAATACCGCGGACACACCAGTCCGCAAGCTTCCCGCAGACACGAGCCAAACCGCTAAACCGCACAAGCTTGCACCACGGCCACTGAGCAATGCACCAGTCCGCAAGCCTCTCTATCCGCAGATACCAGGCCGCACAGTCCGCGGACTCCATGCAAACAACCCGCTCAGAAGACAGCTGGCTTTCCACTAGACCTTCCACCAGGCCGCACATCACAGTCCGCCTAGTTCGCCTAGTCCGCCTAGTCCGCCAATACTGTCCGCCCAGGCCGCCCGGCCTGTCCCGTCAACCACTTCCACTTCACAAATTTCAACAGTACTGGCCTTAAGGCCTTACAAAATGCTTTACTTAATGTTACATGATTTACAAACCACGACACGTAGGCCGGTCATACATGAATAAAGCAATAAACACTCCAAATAGGCCTTCGAGGGCCGGCTTCGTAATTTGGGCTTTAGCCCGCTATTGACCGCTTGGTCCAGCAGCACCTGCAAGCAACATAACCATCGCACAGTGGCAAACAAAAAGGCAACGGTCAGCAATGCAAATTATAACGATCCCGCCCCCAACTCGGGGCGGCGATGCTCCTTCCCTGCAATTTTATAGCACAAGCGAGCAATATAATAATATTCATTTCATCACAGGCGTAGGCTCACGGCCACACACCCCGTGCACTCAGGGCACATTCTCGGTGAACCGGTCAATGTTGTAACAACCCCATCCGTTCATATGATATATTCTAGAAGGTCCGACCGGGCCCCACAGGATATACCACAAAACAGTCGGTGAAGGTACAGGATGATACCAGAGCAGCGCATCGCACCTATCATAAACATTCTAGCGGAAGCCTGAACTACTAGAACTCCTCATGAATGTCCATATAAACCCCACATTTATATAGAGATAAGAATGTCTTACAACATGTATAAAGTATTGGCCTTATGGCCTTACAGGGCTTTCATGCTGGCCTAAACATATTGGCGCGCAGGCCGCCCAGCAGCAGCGCCCGGCCTGTCCCGACCAAATTATCAACCACTTCCAGCTTCACAAAGGTGCTTTCAACACCGTTCGCCGCCCGGCACACAACGGTCCGTGCATCAGGGCACACTGGCCTTACAGGCCCACCACCCTTACAAACATGCATTTACTTTACTTCCAACAGAATGTCACGTACATGCAGGTTCCTCCACAAACGCAGGTCGACACGCTCACCAATCCTGTTCCTGGGCCGGTCATACATGAATAAAGCAATAAACACTCCAAATACTTCCTGGCCTTCGAGGCACCAGCCGGCTTCGTAATTTGGGCTTTAGCCCGCTATTGACCGCTTGGTCCAGCAGCACCTGCAAGCAACATAACCATCGCACAGTGGCAAACAAAAAGGCAACAGTCAGCAATGCTGACCAAATTATAACGATCCCGCCCCCAACTCGGGGCGGCGATGCTCCTTCCCTGACTTCAATTTTCCCAGGCCGTTGCCCCGACACGGCACAAAGCACGCCCTGTCAATTCTCTCGGCGGGCGAGTTCGTCGCTGATTTGAACGCCCTGTGACACGCCCGTGTAAGGCCGTGTTAATCGACACCCACTTTCGACATCGACGATCGTCGAGCAAAATTCGTCGAGCATGCGACACGGCCTTGGACACGCCCGTGTCCTGGGCCGTGGCCTCATCTCGACGAATCGTCGAGACCAAAGAAAAATTGTCGAGACAAACCCAATCGTCGACACAACCCGCACGCCCTGCGACACGCCCGTGTCGCAGGCCGTGTCACCTGACACGCCCTGGGACACGCCCGTGTCCCAGGCCGTGTCACCCAAATTTGCCTGTTTCAGAACTTTGGGCTGTTACAATGTCACGTCAATTAAAGCCATAGACATTCCGGACTCACCACCGCCACTTTGACGGCCAAACCTATGAGCAATTTGTCTTCCCGGCATGGGTCATGACAATTTAAGTCATAGACCGCCGAAGACCCTCATCTATGCCAACGGCAAGTGCCACGTAACCTTAGGTCTCTTTAACCGAACAACATAAAAATGAGTACGGTTCCATCTATCCCGTGCTCACATCGCAACGACAATTTAAGCCATATGCGCAGGTCAAACTTCTCCCGACTCCCATTTTCGTCACACATTTCACATAACTCGGTTATGTTCAAGTTGGCTCTTAGGCCTCCATGTGGCAAGATCACGCATCCGCCCAGTTTTCCGGGTGCACCTTAGGGTTAGTCCCCAAGGCTCCCTGTTGCAATCTACCGTATAGAAAACCCGAAAAACAACCAATCGCGCGGAGTCTTCTCCGACATTTATGCAATGCAACATCACCGATCCAGACCAACATGTTCGGGTAGGCTTCACACATCATGTCTATGTCTGTTCTCGCTTACGAACTCTAACAACGGGGACTATTCATGTCTACCCGAAGGAATGCCTCCAACTCACCGCATACTCGTGAGAGCGGGCTTCCCTTTTGTAAAAGAAGTAGAGCTTAACATGCTCAAGAAGAGGATTGTTACCCTAGCGTTCCTCTTTGGCGCCATGGAAAAGAAAGCGGATGGAAAGCACCACACTCTCTTTGCCTCCGTGGATCTGGAGTCGGCTCGCGATTTGGAGCTTCAAAGCTCCTCCAATGGCCGGATCTAGCTTCTTCTTCCTTCCTTGGCTCTCCTCTCTCTCTCAACTTTAGAAAGATAACCACTCAAGTAAAAGTGAGGGTTTAAAGTCCAATCCCGGGTATATCTCATCAGGAACAACCCCCAGCCGTTGGATCTAAAATTAAAGAAACGAACGGCTTGATTCGGGGCTGAAATGTGCAAACTGGACCAAACACGGCCTGACACACGCCCGTGTCCCTCATTTGCCGTCAAAATCGACGCGCCTGGAACAACACACGGGCATCGAACACGCCCGTGTTCGATCTGACACGCCCGTGTTCCAACTGACACGGTCGTGTGCCCCCATCATTTTATTCTGAAAACCACTCGAGACTCACACGGGTATTGGACACGCCCGTGTCCGGACCCGTGTCCACTCGAACACGCCTGGGCTCCAGGCCGTGTTCACGGTCTCGACACTTCGTCGAGCGAAGTTCGTCGAGCTCACGACACGGCCTTGGACACGCCCGTGTCCTAGGCCGTATGCCTTGTCTCGACACCTCGTCGAGCAAAGTTCGTCGACTCCCCTGGACGAGTGTCGACACGGGTCGACACGCCCTGCGACACGCCCGTGTCGCAGGCCGTGTGCCATGTCTCGACACTTCGTCGAGCGCAAAATGTCGACTTCGCGGGCTGAGTGTCGACACTGGTTCGACACGCCCTGAGACACGCCCGTGTCTCAGGCCGTGTGCCCTGTCTCGACACTTCGTCGAGCGAAATTCGTCGACCTCTCGACCAAATCGTCGACACAAGCCTGACACGCCCTGGGACACGCCCGTGTCTCAGGCCGTGTGCCGCATGCCAGAACCCAAAACTGGCCCAAAACGTCACTCGTCGCTCTTTTGAGTTTTGGGGCGTTACACAAAGCCAAGCTTCAGCAAGTAGAAAGATCGACTAAGTCCACATGCGTTGAGTGATGTCAACTCACTCAACGCCATGCAGCAAATTCATTGAGTAAAGCTACCTCAGCAGGTTTTGTTCTGATCAGTAAACTTGAAAGCGACAAGAGTTAGCTGCTGCAATCTACATCTGCGACAGTAGGTTCAGAAGCAATTTCTGAGGAGGAAGAGGAGGCAAATCAATCAAGTTCTGCAAAGAAAAGGTTGCTGATTGAAGAAGAATAGAGCTGTCATCTCTATAATCTTTATCAGCAGAAGCTAGGGCTAAAATCTGCTCAGGCCAGGAAGAAGTGGACACAGAGTAATTACTATGGTGTCAATTCAACATAATTAACCTTACATTCTCTTTGTAAAATCCTGTCTAGGATCTGAGTTGTAAGCCTTTCTTTAAAGGCTAAGTGGTAGGATTCTGTGTAAAATCTGAGTTGTAGGCCTGTGTTATAAAGGCTGAGGTAGGATCCATCTTGGGATCTGAGTGTAAGGCTGTCCTCCCAGCCTGAGTTGTAGGGTCGTTGGCCTGAGGTAGGTGGTTGTTTAATCACTGAGTTGTAGAGCCTTGTGCCTGAGCAACAGGTCTTGGAGGAGACTGAGTGATCCTGCGGGATCGAGTTGTAAGCTCTTAAGGAACCGAGTATTGGGGAAGAGCCTTATCTGACACTCTGTTAGAAAGGCGGAGAGGGACAATGAATGTACCCAAAATATGGGAAACAACTATAAATTGCTTGTCTTCTATGAGTGTCTTGAAAGCCTAAGTGAACTAATCACAACTTACATCTAGGAGAACAAGTTCTAAAAAGAAATTAAAAAGACCTATTCACCCCCCTCTAGCTGTTTAGCTGATCTTGAAAACAAAGTCTTTTATACGACAACATCACAGCTCGAGAACTTGAGCTCCAGTGCACAACAATTCTCTAGTGAAGAAAGGAGTTGGAACTTGGACGTTCCAATCTAGTCCTAGCTTGGGCCATGCGACATCGTTATGGATCGTTTATTAGGGTTAATTGAACTCAAAATCACACTTATTTTAGTTTTTTAATTGTTGTGGCCAACCAACGAAAATTCTAGATAAATAAACCCATGTGAAGAGTTAGAACAACTAGAATTCTAGGTTAAAATTAAGAAAAAAAGTTTTGAATTTGAAGAGCAAATAATTCTAGGCACACACACCATCTAAAATTTTAGTGGGGATGTTCATCTTATCAGTATGTTTAAAAGTGTTTTGTATGGATTTGAGAAATGACTCCAGATTAGTATGATAATAAAACGAAAGCAACTAGCATTTATACGAGTACGCTTTTTTCTACAAAAATGTAATCACTAATCATTTAGGCTCCGTTTGTGGGGGACTTATTTTCACTAGTCAAGCGGTTACGAACGCATGAATCGGACCGTAACCGCTTGACCGGTGAAAATAAGTCCCCCAAACGGAGATTAATAGAAGCTTGGCCGTTTCAGTGAAAGCACAGAGATACTACGTACAGGAGCTTGCATTAATGTTGCCCCCTCCCCCATCATACACCGTCTCCGTGAATCTCCTTGGAGTTGGAGAGAAGGAACAATCAGAGGAGAAAAAGAGGCGGCAACGAAGAAAGGAACTTCTCCGACAAACTTTTGAGCCTATGCCAGATGACTCTATTCCAACAATTTGACATGAATTTCACCATTTTGACGTAAATTTCTTCATTTTGTCTCCGGTATTGGCTCAAAAGGTTGACATAGATGTTTCTGCATTGTCTCACACTACTTGTTAGAAGAAAACATTGATTGTTAAAGTTTAAACTTAATCTACGATTAGTAATTTATAAATATGAAAAAATTGGTCTGTGAATAAACGTTTATTGTTTGTGAATAAGAATTGCATTATTTTTTATTGAAAATAATTATAAAATATTAAGGGAGTTGTTAAAGGCACCACAATTTTGACTAATCTCAATGCAATTTCTCTAATCTAAAATTAAAATTACTCATCAAAAATACAAATCGCATCGCACTAACTCGCACCGCAATTACTCCTAATCTATGATGTTGGGCTTCTAAAGACACCAACACCGGTGGAGCCTTCCGCTTCTTCGATACCATCTCTAACAGAGTGTGTTTCCCCACTGTCAGAGAGCGGAGAGCAGTGGCCGCTACGGAAGAACGAGCAAAGATGTCTCACATGCTTCCAGAGTAGATTGTTTGCCCTTTTTGTCCACCATCGGTACTTCTTTTGACATCCATAGCTAGCCGATTGTTCATCTTTATTGAAGATCATTGTGTTGAAATTGCCTCTATTGTAATATGGATGTGCACTTAAATGTTTCTGACCATTGCTTGATCTATTATCACAATTGATTGTACTCATTTTCAACCATTTACATTTACTTTTACAAGAACATGAAAATCACAAATATTTGAGGAACAAATTTTATAACTTTTTATATAAATTATTTTGCATGGAGACCACAAAGATTTGAACACCATATTTAATGGCTTTTTGTATCAAGTATTTTTCTTATTTGGTTGATATTCATGTTATAATTTAATAAAAACTTCTTTTTATTCAAAATTTAAGTGCCGCCTCTTTAACTCAATTGCGGTAAAATTAACAATTTGAGGTGCCTTTAACAATATGTGAAAATGTGCGGTTCTTTTAACAATGCAATGACGCAATCAAAAGTGTGTTGCTCTTAACAATTTTCAATATTAATTAGAAATTTTTTACAAATATTTTAAGATCTTATTTATACATAAAAAATGTTTTAAAAACAATATCCGATCGGACAACAGAGTTTGTTAAAATCCAACCAAAAATCTGATCGGACATCGCGTTTAGTTGGTGGTCTCATAGCAAATCTGATGAGCAGGATTTCACCCGCAAAATTTTCAATTACAGGCCTTGTACGTAAAAATTTCTCCTCCATTTGTAACCCAAATGGAGGTCCATTTCATGGTCTAGATGCATTCTCATTTGATCTAATGATGTAGAATTTTTTAAATAAACAAAAATATAAAAGGATGAGATTAGTAAACCCGTCGAATTAGCCATAAATAAATTTAGATCGTGAAATGGATACTAATAGCCAGCAAGATCCAAAAATGGCAAGGCTATATGATTTTGAAGAGGAATTGACTAGCGTGTGATAGGTTTATATGTGTTCCACCTATCAACTAGCATAGGACGAATCGAATCGATATCCATAAGAACCAACCCGAACCACTTTGTTCGGTTTGGTTTGGTTCTCAATTCCTCAATTATTTTTGCAGTGGATAGGTGGAACACATATAAACCCCTTCCTGCAGTGGATTCCTACCAGGGTGGTAGAAGAGTGGACTACCCAGATTTGGGGAACCACTATAAAATTCTTGTGTCGTCTGGTTGCTTTCTTTTCCTTTTGTTTGTCTGGCCTTGCTCTGTGATTGTGCTGTGATTAGTTCTTTGTTGCTTTCTGGTTTATTGTATTTGTTGCACACACACACACACATCTAAAATACAACAACAGTTGTAAAAGATTCAAAATCACCATATACTCTATTCACCCCCCTCTAGAGTATATCAGATCTAGCTTCACTTTCAAACAACAACAACTAGGCTAGTATCGGCATGCCTCCTCATGAAGCTCTTTATGGAAGGCGGTGTAAAACACCCTTGTCTTGGGTGCAAGATGAAGACCCAAAGGCTTTGAGTGTTGAATATATTGAGGATACCGATGCGGCGGTTAGACTGATACGGGATCACATGTTGGAGGCTCAAAGTCGGCAGACGAAGTATTATAATTCAAAGCACCGGATGGTGGAGTTTCAAGTGGGTGACAAGGTGTTCCTGAAAATCCGACCGATGCATATGTGTGTGTGGTGCGAAAAAGCTCAGCACAAGGTATGTTGGGACTTATACTGTATTGGAAAGGATTGGCCCATTGGCCTATCGGTTGGAGTTACCGTCTGAGCTAGAGAACCTCCATGACGTGTTCCATGTGTCGTCGCTTCGGAAGGCGCTGTTGCAGCCCGATAAATACATCCCCACAACTGATGGTGTTGTGGCATATGATAGGTCAGTGCGACTAGAGCCGGTGCGGATCGTAGATAACGAGACAAGAATGTTGTACCTCAAAAGTGTTCCCTTGGTGAAGGTGCTATGGTCTAATCATGGAAAGGAGGAATATACATGGGAGAAGAAGGATTTGATGCAAAAACACTACCCGTAGTTATTTGTTCAAAGTAATTTTATTTAAAAGCATATTATATTTTGCTGTTAAGCTTTTCTCCCCATAGCCTAAGCCTGATTTCGGGGATGAAATCTTTTATTTTGTTTATAGGATTTGTAACGTACCGAATCGCATTATGCCCCTCGTGCATGTCTTTGAGTAAGGAGAGCTGACTTGGGTTCATGGGGATTGTTGACAACTGGGCATCATATGTGAAAAGGAGGAGAAATCAGTCAAGCATAGGACACAGGTAGAGACACGGGTGTGTCCCTACTCATGTGGGAGTGGACAGCTCTCGAGTCGATGACTCGAGTATTTCCAGAGAAGGACATGGGTAGTGAGACGAGCGTGTCACTACTCGTGTAAAGTGACACAGGTAGAGACACGGGCGTATCCCTACCCGTGTGTGTGTGTCGAGTTGAACTCGACGAGGTGTGTCGAGATCGACGAGGTGCGTCGAGATTGTATGACACGGGTAGCAACACGGGCCTGTCCCTACCCGTGTGTGTCGAGTTAAACTCAATAGAGCATGTCGAGATCAACGAACTACGTGTTGAGATCGACGAATTGTACTACACGGTAGAGATACGGGCGTGTCCCTACCGTGTGCTGTTGTGTCGAGTTGAGTTCGTCAAAATGTATCAGGAGAAGGACACGGCCAGGAAACACGGCCGTGTCATGTGGACACGGGCGTGTCCCTACCCGTGTCGTGTATTGAACCGACACTAAAATTGTCGTTGATGCTTCACCCAAGCAGGACACGGGTAAGGACACGGGCGTGTCCCTACCCGAGTCACTCTTTATATCTAAGGGGAAGTGAAAACCCTAGCCATTTTCATGCTCATTGCATCCCCTATTTTATGAGAGAAACTCCTGTTGAGAGAAGGAAGTTGATGGACCTAGTTCTAGAGGAGGAGATCCGCCGCCGTCGTGAAGGAGAAGATGCCGCAGAGAAGAGTTACACGATCTATGGCCGAAAATTATGGAAATGCCGGAAATGAGGTGAGCTTCCTCCCCTCTCCCTTGGTGCTAGATTTGTAGATATCTAGGTGAGATGTCGACTCAAAAGAGTCTAGACTAGTGAGATAGTGATTTCTCTAGGATGAGGCCGATCTAGGGCTTGTGCTCTTGATTAGTGGTGTCTTCAACCTCTCCAACCTTCTATGCGAAGATGGGGGATGGTTTCGTGAAGCGTAAAGGCCTCATGAGGGTGAATAAGGGTGGAGGAATTTCTGGAGGTGATTTTGGAGGGTCGTCTTGAGGACGAGGATGAGCCAATGTCGTTCATTCCGCTTCAAGATGCGTACAGAATCTGTGTCCTGCGCGTAGCGATCTTCTTGGCTATTTTTAGGTGGGATATGTCCAGATCTGGGCTTCAAACTAAACACGAAAGTTGAAGTCCTCGAAAATACCTTTCCAACGAGTGGTTGCATGACTTCAGGTGAAGTTTGTAGCCCCAGGAAAGTCTGAACGAAGTTGACGTCCGGCAAATCCTGCATGCAGAAATTGGGTTTTGCACGCAGTGGACTTTGAAGCCAATTTAAAATAAGATGCTTTCAAATCTGGGTTGTGGTCTGAATATGAAGTTGTAACCCATGGAAAGACCTTTCTATCGAGGGGTTACACATCTTCACCGAATTATTGTAGCTTCGGGAATCTTCGGTCGAATTTGCTGTCCAGTTTTATTCTGCACTTAAATTCTGGGTTTTATATAACATGGATTTGGAATCGGTAGAATCAATGTAGCAAATTAACTCGAGGCTTTGGTGAACTCTTTTATGTTAACCACCGTAGTGTTATGAATAATGAAGTTTATTAATTAGATTCCATATATCTGAATTGTGGAGCAAGCTTACTTAAAAGAAATGACTTGATAGAAATTGGTAGATAATTATATATGCGCTTCATGTTTATAATATGTTGAAATCATTTGGAATGATATATAGAAGGATAAACTATGGCCAAGAGTATGTTTGAGTAATGGAATGAAATTTAGTAGTCCAATGCTTAGAGAGTCGTGTCCCTATGAGTAGCATTGTGGAAGGTTGTAAGTGCGGTGCTGACCGTCACTAGATGGGTTAGATAAGACAGACAGACGATTGAGCTTGGTCCTCGGTGCTCATTTCCCGGGGCTCCTTCCGTGCCGAGTGGATGGTTGGGCTTGGTCCTCGTGCTTACTTCGAGGCTCATTCGATGCCACAATGATGTGGAATTGCATGCGGTGTGAGTCGACACGCGACGTCGTAATCCTGGGTTAAGGATAGTGTGGCAGGTCTACGGGCTCGCCAGTCATCACACCGACGGGAGTTGACAGTTAGACTTTGGGCAGTTGGGCTGTATCCTTGGTGTTCACGTCCCGAGGCCCCTTCCGTGCCAAGTGAATGGTTGGGTTGTGTCCTCATGCTTTCTTTCGAGGCACCTTCTGAGTCACACAAGGCCAATTCGGGCTGTGTTCTCGGTGCACATCTACCCGAGACCCCGCTGGGCCATAGTACGCATGGGCTCCGCTGTTGTGTTCTTAGCGTCGAGGCGTACAGAGGCCTAGGCGAAGTAGTGTGGATACCCGCCTAGTAGTAGAGATGCCCGCTCTACTGTCACCGCCTCGCCACGGCGGTTGATGCCTGAGAGATTAGCTACCTGCTCAAATAGTAGGAACTACAGTCTGTGTCGACATAGAAATTGCATGTGTGTTATCATGGGTGAGTCATTGCATAACATACATACCATTCCATAGTACTGCACAAATAAGATCCTCATCATATAAGTTTGTATGGACACTCTTATACGATGAGTTACTTTTATGTAACCCGATCCTTAACTTATGAGCTTGTATGGGCATCCTTATAAGTTAAGTTACTTTCCTGTTGTAGATACTTGTACTTGACAGTTTGTTATTGTTTATGTAGAGCTGCTAGAATATAATGCTATTAACCTCATTGTACCATTACCACCTGCTTGTACCTGTTATACTAATTATTATATTTGTACCCATGCTCTTTTCTCCGCCCGGTGCCGAGGAGTCGCCGGAGATAATATCATAGAGGTGCTGAAGACTGTTTTGCCCAGAGTAAAAGGAGTGGAGCTCCTCCCACATTGCCTTGGCCATATCATGATACATGGCCATCCGATATGATTCGGTGTCCATAGAGTTGAGGAGCGAAGACTGGACCCGACCGTCATCACGTAGCCAATCATCAGAGGGGACAACAGGGGTAGCCCGAGTTAGGTGGTGGAGAAGACCCTTCGTCTGCAGGACACGACGAACATAGTGGACCCATTCAACAAAATTGCGTTTGCCTGTCAAAGAGATGGTAGTAATGCGCAGTTCATCACGAAGGTCAGAAGCCGAAGGAGCCTCACAGGCTGGCAGAGCAGAAGTAGCAGCAGAGGCGTCAGAGGCCATCAGACTATCAGAAGAAGGAAGCCGGGCGACTTGACAAGGGAGGCCGGGAGGCTTGGAGAAGTTGCGCGGCTTGACGAGAATGGAAGAAGGTCGCACACCAAATGGGAACGACCAGCGACAAAGAAGGTCGCAACCACAATGCGGCTAAGGGAGAAGGAGGCCGCGGAAAAGCAGACGCAGCGGCGAGGAGAAGTCGGGCGACTTGGCAAGGAAGATCGCGAGCGACTTGACAGGGCGCTGCAGTTAGAAGGGAGAGGCAAAGGCGGGAAGACCGCACGGGTAAGAGAGAAATCGCAGCAGCAAGAAGAGAAACCCGCAGCGAGTAGAAAGAAACCGCGAGAAGCGGGAAAAAACGGGAAGACTGCTCGGTGGAGAGAGATCGCAGCGGCAAGAAGAGAAAACGGCGAGAAGCGGGGAGAGACGGGAAGACCGCGTGGTGAAGAGAGAAACCGCAGCGGTCAAGGGAGGAGAGAGCCGCAGTGGATAGAAAGAAACCGCGAGAAGAGGGAAGATAGAGACCGCGCGGTCAGAGAGTAAGACCGGGAAGGAGAGAGAAAAGGAGATGCAAGTGGAGCCCACATGAGAGAAGGTTATAAAAGAGGGAGAGATAGGAAGAGAAGAAGGAGAGGAGCAGAACAAAAGGAAGGTGGAGGAACAACGGGTAGAAAGAACAGGTCGACGAATACGGCGGCTTAGGCAAGGGAGGAACAGGCCGCGCGGTCAGCCGGGTGACCAGGCGGTTAGCAAACAGAGAAGCCGGCTAGAGGGAGACCGGTGGCTCTGATACCATGTAGAAATAGAGAAACCTCCAACCTTGTATATACTTCTTGAATGAATAATTACAAGTATGAATACATTTATATAGGAAGAGAGTAAGAAGAGAAGATCCCAATCCAAGATATGAGACTAAACAAGAAACAAATGAGCCTCATAAATAGGCCTTTACACAGTCTTTTCTAACAATAATGTTGGTTATTGATGTTGAAGTATTACACCGGGCGGTCTTGCGGTCTTGTCCAGCGGTTTGTTGACCGAGCGGTCTGGCGGTCTCCTCAGAAGCCTGGAGACCGGGCGGTCTATCGATCTCCTGTTGCGGACTGTTCTATCCTGATGGAGTTGTCGAGCGGTTAACTCATTTGTCTAACCGCGCGGCCTATGCGGTCTCCTTTATTTCTAGCCGCCCAGTACTGTAAATATTTAGTCCCACATTGTTTATTTGTACTCTCTCATATTCCCTCCATTCTATAAAAGGGAGGTCATAACTTTGTAAATGATATCTTTTTTGGATAATAAAATTTCAATTATTCAAAACTCAATCTGTTTTCTCTTGCTTGTTCGCTACTTTTAACATGGTATCAAAGCCTTCGATCTACTCCTCCTGATTCTGTGTCTTCCTGTCCGCGCGGCTTGTCGTAACGGTTTGCACCCTGTCCGCGCGACCTCTTTCTCTCCTTGTTGCTGCCCTCTGTATGTGCGACTTTTTGTCTCTTCTAAGTCGCCGCCTCTTCTCGTAGCGCCCTGCTTCTGTTCGCGCAGCCTGTCCTCTAGCCGTTCGACTTCTTCCCCTTCTTCTCGCAGCGCCCTGTTTTCCTCCTGCTTGTGTGCGCTCTCTGCTTCTCGCGGCTTGTTTTCTGCCTTACGCGACCTGTCGTCGCGGCTTGTCTTCTCCTCTGTCCGCTGCCCTGTTCGCGCGACTTGCGACTTATTCTAGTCGCTGCTTCTTGCTTCCTCTTCTCTTCTGTTCGCTCGGATTTTTCAGTCCGCGCGACCTCTTTCCCGGTGTGCCTTTGTTTGCTTTCTGGCCGCTTGTGTTCGCGCGGCTTCTTCCTTTTCAACCGCTGCGGTTTCTTGCTGTGTTCGATGACTACTTCCGGTCTCACCACCCCTGTTCTCTCCACCACTCCTGCAGCTCCTTCTCCACCTCCTCCTTCGGGCAACCTTGACACCCTTTCTAAGCTGGTTGGCTCCAACTATCCCGATTTGAGCGTTTATTTCACCTTCCTTCTTCGCTCTCAGCGCAAGCGTCATCACCTCACCGATGACCCTCCTCCTCGTACCTCTCCTGAGTTTGATGACTGAGATGCGAGTGATGCTCTTGTTCGCACTTGGCTGGCCAACAACCTCTCTGATGAGTGTCTTCCCATCATTCGTCATGATGAGACGGTCATGGCCGCCTGGCTTCACCTTATTGTTCTCTATTCCAAGGGTGGCCAGACGTCCCGCATTTATACTCTCTATGCGGACCTATTCGCCCGGCCTTCTATGTCTCTTGCTGCGGCTTATCAGCAGGTTCAGGCTCTTGGTGCTGAAATCCTCCAGAATCGCCCCTTCTCGGCGGACTTGGCCGACCAACACAAACACTTCCAGGAACTCCTGGTTGTTTGTTATCTTCTCCGTCTTCCCGATTCCTATGATATGATCCGCCAACAGATCCTGGGTGAGGCGGAATCTCCTACCTTGGATGCCACCGCAGCTCGCATTACCGATGTTACTTCGCTGCTTCAGCGGCCTCTGTTGGCCTCCCCACCTTCCCAGGACTCCTTTGCTCATCAAGCTCAGAAGGGGGGCCCTAGTGGTCGTGGTTACTCCGGCGGCCGGGGGTCGTCCCGGTTCCT
Organism: Platanthera guangdongensis; assembly: GCA_039583875.1. Taxonomy (NCBI): domain Eukaryota; kingdom Viridiplantae; phylum Streptophyta; class Magnoliopsida; order Asparagales; family Orchidaceae; genus Platanthera; species Platanthera guangdongensis. The sequence goes on from CM077148.1 coordinate 191,817,256, forward strand.
CTGCTCTCACTGTGGTCGCACCGGTCATTCTGTTGACCGCTGCTGGCAGAAACAGCCTCATCTTCGCCCTTCCGGTGATGCTCCTTCTTTGGCCTCCGCCTCTTCTCGGCTGTCTGCTTCTGTAGCCACGACATCAGGTAGTGCCCACGTCGTTACCCAAGGTAAATGACTGATTGACTCTGGTGCTACGAATCATATGACGGGCAACCCTCATTGCTTCTCCCGTCTTGAGTCACATGACCGCTTACCCCCGGTTCGTGTGGCGGATGGTTCACCGTCCCCAGTTCATGGGATGAGCATGGTTCAACTCACCCCATCGCTTTGCTTGGAGAACACTCTCTATGTCCCAAAGTTCCCGTGCAATTTATTATCTGTTACTACTTTATGCCGCCAACTTCAGTGCTCTGTCTTGTTCACTCCAACTACTTGTTCTTTTCAGGACCCGAGGACCCAACGGACGATTGCTACTGGGACTGAGAGTGGCGGCCTCTACTACCTCGACGATGTTTCTGCTCTGTCCGCCTACTCCTCCTCCATCGATCTCCTTCAGTGGCATCTTCGCCTTGGACATCCTCCTCCTCGAATTCTTCGCCAGCTTCTGCCTCACTTACCTCCTACCAGTTCTCCGCTCAACTGTGATGCGTGTCAGCTTGGCAAACATCATCGCTCCTCCTTCCCTCCGAAGCAAGGTCGTGGCTCCTCTCGCCCGTTTGATCTTATTCATTCTGATGTATGGGGTCCAGCCCCTACCCTCACTATTGGTCGGGGTAGTTCCTATTTTGTCACTTTTATAGAAGATTTTCACGATACACTTGGGTGTATCTATTAAAATATCGCTCTGAACTCTTTTCTATGTGGCAATCATTTTATTTTATGATTCAGACTCAGTTTGACCTGTCTATTAAAGTTTTACGTTCTGATAATGCCAAAGAATATCTTAATCATGAGTTCTCCTCTTTCTTTCACCAACATGGTCTTCTTCATCAAACTACTTGTGTTTACACCTCCCAGCAAAATGGGGTGGCGGAGCGCAAAAACCGTCACCTCCTTGATGTTGCTCGTACTCTCATGACGCAGATGCACGTACCTCGCTCCTACTGGGGCTACGCTGTCCTCCTTGCCTGCTACCTCATCAATCGCCTTCCCTCCACAGTTCTCCACGGCCAGACCCCCTTCTCCATTCTCTACCCCCACAAGGAACCTTTTCCTCTCCCTCTCCATGTCTTTGGCTGTACGGCCTTTGTTCACGCTCCCTCCGCTACCCGCGATAAGCTTTCCCCCCGTTCCACCAAGTGTGTGTTTCTGGGGTACTCTACCACTCAGAAAGACTATTGCTGTTTTGACCCCCTTCTCCGCAAGCAATTTGTCTCCGCGGATGTGACCTTTTTTGAGAATGCTTCTTACTTCTCTCCTACCTCCTCTCTTCCTTCTGATCTCTCCGTTCCCTCCACGCCTCTCGACGTCCCCCCACCTCCGCCTCCTCCTCCCCTGTCTCCTTCCCTGTCCGTCTCCCCACCCACCCCTCCTCCCTCTTCTCCGCCGCCGTCTCTCTCTAGTCCCGGGCCAGCCTTCTCCGCCACGGACGCTCCGGTCGCTGACGCCCCCGTCGACCTGGACCTTCCCATTGCTCTTTGCAAAGGGGTGCGGGCGTGTACTCAACACCCGCTTACGGCAGTTGTTTCCTATGATCGGCTTTCTCCTTCTCGCAGGTGTTTTGCCTTGGCTATCTCCGCTACTTCTACTCCCTGCACCTACCAGGAGGCTCTTACTATCCCTCATTGGAAGTCTGTCATGGATGAAGAGATGGCTACTCTTACTGAACGGGGTACCTGGACCCTTGTTCCTCCTCCCGTGGGCACGGATGTGGTTGGCTGTCGCTGGGTCTTCGTTGTGAAGTTTCGACCCGACGACACTGTGGATCGCTACAAGGCCCGGCTGGTGCCCAAAGGCTTCACTCAGACTTATGACATTGATTACTTTGACACTTTTTCTCCGGTTGCTCGCCTCAGCACCATCCGGGTTCTTCTTTCTGTGGCTGTTAACCGGGATTGGGCTATTTCCCAGCTTGATGTGAAGAATGCTTTTCTCTATAACGATCTTCAGGAGGACGTTTACATGGAGCAACCTCCTGTGTATGTTGCTCAGGGGGAGACACGCGTATGTCATTTGAAGAAGGCCATTTATGACCTCAAGCAGAGCCCTCGGGCGTGGTTCGACAAATTTAGTGGTATTGTGACTACCATCGGCTTTATAAGGAGTTCGGCCGATCACTCTTTATTCATTCGCAAAACGGCCTCGGGACTGGTGGTTTTGGCAGTATATGTGGATGATATTCTTCTTACTGGCGATGATTGAGATGGGGTGGACTTGACAAAGAAGCACCTCCGTCAACACTTGGTCACGAAGGATATGGGCTCCCCGAAATACTTCTTGGGGATAGAAATCTCTCGGAAACCTGACTCGTTGGTCCTCTTCCAACGTAAGTATGCCCTTGATCTTCTACAAGAAGCCGGATTGACAGGTGCCAAACCGGCTCGGTTTCCCATGGCTATTGGAGAAGACAAAACGTGGACGGATGATTCGCCTCTTCTATCTGATGTCACCAGGTACAGACGTTTGGTTGACAAACTCATCTATCTCACGGTGACTAGACCTGACATCGTCTATGCTGTAGGCAAGGTCAGTCAGTTTATGCAAGCTCCCAGGGAGTGCCACCTTCAGTTTGCACTGAAGATTTTAGAGTATATCAAAGCAGCTCCAAGCTCTTATCTTTCAGAAGAATGGTCATCTGAGGGTTGAGGCCTACTCAGATTCTAGTTACGCGGATGACAAAGGCGATCGTAAATCCACATCAGGTTTTTGTATCTTTGTTGGAGGAAATCTGGTGAGTTGGAAGAGCAAGAAACAGTCCGTTGTCTCTAGATCCAATGCAGAAGCCGAATACCGGAGTATGGCGTCAACCACGTGTGAGTTAAAGTGGTTGCGGGCTCTCATGCTTGACCTAGGGGAGGTCTATGACTATCCGCTTCCTATGTTCTGTGATAACAAGGCCGCCATATACATATCCAGAAATCCAGTCTTCCATGAGAGAACAAAGCATATAGAAGTTGACTGCCACTTCATTCGGGAAGAGATTTTGAAGAAACAGATCTGTACACCGTTTGTCACCTCTGACAAAGAATTGGAAGATATCTTCACAAAGCCAGTCTCTACTTCCTTCTTCCACGTTTGTGACAAGCTGGGCATGATTGATATATATGCTCCAGCTTGAGGGAGAGTGTTGAAGTATTAGACCGGGCGGCCTTGCGGTCTTGTCCAGCGGTTTGTTGACCGAGCAGTCTGGCGGTCTCCTCAGAAGCCTGGAGACCGAGCGGTCTGGCGGTCTCCTCAGAAGCCTGGAGACCGGGCGGTCTATCGATCTCCTGTTGCGGACTGTTCTATCCTGATGGAGTTGCCGAGCGGTTAACTCATTTGTCTAACCGCGCGGCCTATGCGGTCTCCTTTATTTCTAGCCGCCCAGTACTGTAAATATTTAGTCCCACATTGTTTATTTGTACTTTCCCATATCCCCTCCATTCTATAAAAGGGAGGTCATACCTTTTGTAAATGATATCTTTTTTGGATAATAAAATTTCAATTATTCAAAACTCAATCCGTTTTCTCTTGCTAGTTTGCTACTTTTAACAATTGAGTACATTGCAAATCAATAGGTGAATGTGAGTGACGTTGATATAATTTGTCCTTTCTATATAACAGAACTGACATCTGTGGGCCCCATGATGGATTGAAAATATGAAATGCATCATTGTGTTAAATTGAGTCAATATGCGGTTTTAAGCTTATTTATTTGAAATATTCTACCGGAGAATCAAGTAAATATAGATTGAACAATTAAGAGGTTGACACATTCCATCCGTCGAGTTACTAATGTTTTGTATTACTTGGATAACAATGTTGTATTACTAGATCCTATTCATTGTTTGTGACACTATGGTTGATTCGCTCTTGTTCAAGTGAGTCTGTTTGAGTTTGTGACCTAGGGGAAATCAATGAATAAATATCACTGGCAACATCATATGAGCTTATATGACCTTACATTATGAATGTACTTAAGTAGGAAGAATGATTGGGTTGGGTTTAATAGAAGTTAGAATTTAATTTAACCTAATACTTGAAATATATTAATACATAATAGTTAATTTACAATTAATTAGTAATGCCAGAATTATTAATTCGAGTTTTGAACCGAAGACGTGTGATGCAGAGCAGAGACGATGATGAGTTTTGGGCCCGTTCGGGGCTAATTGACGACTTTCCATATACGATGTGCCTAGATCGACGATCGGACTCCGCGGATGAGTCCCGATTCGCGTTGCGAGTCAAATTCATATATTACTTCATTATTTATGTTTTTATTTGATGTATTTGAGTGGTCTCACCTCCGACAAATCATAACCGTTAATGGTGGGATGCCCTAGGTTGTCTTTTCTTATAAATAGAGGACTAGTGGTCTGATTATAGGCATTGCAGAATTTGGAGAAGAAAATTCCCGGATTCCTGCGATCCCTCCACGGTGCCGACTCCGTGGAACTCTAGGTGACGACTCCTAGGTACGTATCTCCCTCCCCAAGGTTTGCCCTAACCCTAGACCACTTCTTCCCGCTACCAAGCCCCCTCTCTCAGCCTCCATAGTCCAAATCCAGCCACCGTTTTTAATCCCTATCAATTTCTCATTTCACTATTTATTAATGAAATTCACTATTCACCTCATATAGTTTTTCCCCCTATTTGTCCACCACCGCCCTGCTGCTCTAGCTCCCTCCCGTCCGCCTCCCTCAGCCACTCCTATCCCAGGCCGACCTCCCCTCTGCCCCCTAAAACAACGCCACCTCCCCCTTTCTCATCTACAACTACCACCCATTTTAAGCCCCCTCACTCTCCTTGCCGCCAACCACCCGTTACGTGGAACAACCACCCTAAGCCCTCCTCCTCCGGGATCAGCCCCGATCTGGAGTTTTCAGCCAGGATCCGATCTCATATTGTCATATCTACCCTACCCGCCCGGATCTCTACCTGTGGCCGGATCTATCCATTCACTGTCTGATTCCACCACCCATCGCCAAGGGCAACCACCTCCATTTCCACGCCGCCAGTTCCACGTTCGATCGCCGTTCCACTCATCCGACTCAGAAATCTTCAGTGTCTCGGTCAGCCCACTATTTCGTAAGAGACTTCGTTGTATTGGTGTATTATTTTCAGCATAATTATATTAGATTGGGTCTTATGTTTGTTGTGGATCTTTTATATGATAGTTATTTGTTTGGATAAATATTGTGATTTGCAGGGTTTATTTGTCGCGCGCTCTTGCTTTGACCCTCCACGCGGAGGAAAATCTAAGCTTGCCTCACTTAATTAAATTATTTTGCCTTGTCTTGAATTAACTACGTGTGATGATATTGTTTATTATGAAATTGTGATCTAACAGTCGGACTTTTGCATAACATGTAGGGTTAGGTCGCCGCATTTCCTGCCGCCTATAGATTCGTCCTGCGTCAATGTGTTATTTAGTTTGGAACTGAATGGAAGTATTTCAAATGTCCATTTCTTATTTTGGTGTTTTCGGAACACTCTCGCTGCTTCGAACAAAAACATAATAGTTTTCGAAACAGTTTGTTACTTCTTTTACGACTTGTTTCTGAAGTCTTAGATAACTGCTTCTCTGGGAGAGTAATTGAGGGAGTATTGAGGAGAATATATAGATTATCTCTACAGAGAGAAGTTAGTGCCTTGTATCAGAGATTCCCGATCTTTTTCCTTCAATAAGGAGATTGGATGGACTACATTGGAGTTCCAGGTGTTCATGTGGATATTGATAGAGATGCAATTGTGCTTCTGCGTTCGATCTTTGACAAACTCCTTCCAAATGAAATCAGATTTCACCGTTTCCTTCCAGGTATAACTTAAATGTTTGATTAGTTAGTTTCTCATGGATGTTGTGGAGTTTTCTTGTATTTCCTTTGCACATTTGATGCCCTTAAAACCTAACGGTCCTTTGGTTCGTCGCGCATAGGATTGGTTAGCGAGGTATGGGCTGAAGACCAAAGCTGTGCCGGCCCTCGAAGGCCCAATATTTTGCTATTGTTTTCCTATTTTGCCGGCCTGCGTGTCGATGTTTGGAATCCACTGTTGTCGCGGTAAAACATTATTATTGTAAGACGTTAAGGCCAAAACTTTGTGGTGTATGCTCTTTTCATTCCAGCAGTATAACCGTTAGTGGACATTCCCTCTTGGGTGGTTGATTTTAACTCGTTTTTATTTCCGCTAGTTTGCAACTCTGTGTTAGAGTGCGTTTAGATTTTTAAAGGTTATGATTTCATTTCGTAACCCTTTAGTCTGTTCGTGTTATTTGGCGTGGGGCCCCGACCGAACTTTCTGTTATATTATTCGTGATAGAATGAGGGTGTTACACAAATAGGGAAAAGAGAGAACAAAGCATAGAAATTTTCATTAATAACTTCTGTAATTACATGCTTAATTATGACTGTATATATAGTCTAATACAATTGGACCGTTACATGATGATTTGACCGTTACATATATTAATTGGGATTAATATGGTCTGAAATATCATAATGGAAAGCTTTATTTCTCTCTACTGCTTTTGACAGATGGCACCATCCTGACCCTGATCAATGATAACTTGAGGCCAAGGGATGGATTTTAATCTGATCGTTGACCAGACGTCAGACTGTTGGACGATCATGAATAATTTGAGGCCGTCAGATGTAAATCCCTAACACCGCTGGAGGTCTTCCCCCATTTCATAGCAGCATGAGGTCCCTATTTTCACTTGCCTATTTGCAGCTTTCATTTTTTGTAGGTTTGCAACTTTCATTTTTATAACAAACGCGACGGTATAATGAGCCATTATTTTAGTGATATATCTAAGTAGTCATTTTGTGCATTTATTATCAAAATTTAAGTCTTTCTCTTCTCAGAGAAATGACTTTGTGCATGGTAAAAATTACGTCCGCCGTCAAACTTGTAAAAATTACGTCTGTTTCCAATCTTAGCACGCAACATACCCTGATTGGGGACTATTGCACCATCACTACCGCCGCAGGGGAAACTGCCGACCTCCAAAATCCGGCAACGATTCGTCTACCCTAGCTGTGACGCGCGAGACTGCGAGAGAGACCGACGCTCCCCCGTCGTTCTCCCGACTATCGCTTTCTCGGACTCATTGCCACGGTTATCGTCTTCTTCCCCATCCCCGCCGACGTCTTGCGCACAGTCCCCGTCCATTCCCGTCGAAGTCCTGCTCACTGCCCTCATCCGCGCCGCAACTCCATCCTAACCCCTTCGCATGCCACAACTCCATCGCAACTTCTCTACCGAAGTGGTCAAGGAGCCTCCTGTATAGTTGAACTGTCGTTGCGCGAAAAATCGCCTCGACCCCAAACTCGTCATCGCGACAGTTTCTTGCTGCCCAGGCTATTTTCCTTCTCCCCTCCACCTTGCCACACACCCTTTAGCCTTCACCCTTCACTCTCCGCAACCATTTGCCAGCCTCCGCCACCGTCTGTAATGCCCCCGAATTTTTCGTCAATTATTTAAGTCCTCGTTTGGCGTTACGTCGGCGCATTTCCGGCTCGTGCCATTGTTAGAGTACCTCGTTAGGTGTTCTTGGAGGTTATAGCCTGTTGTATGGTTTTCCCAGCTAGCCGACGTCTGTTTTGGAGGCCCGACTGAGCCTTTTAGGGAATCCTTGTGCTTTGGCTTTGGGTGAGGTTAGCCCGGGTGTGTGGTCGCCGGAGGTTGTGCCTGACTTCGCTGATGTTTGCGTAGCCCGTGTGTTTAGCTACGGTGCGGAATTGTTCGGAATCCGAGAGCGTTAGTTTTCGCGCCTTTTCGACGGTCGCTAGTTAGCGAGTCGTCGTTTGTGCGAGCATATTTTCATGTCATGCAAGGTTTTAATATTTGGCGTGTACGTGCCTGCGATTATGTGTTAGTGTGTATGTATAAATATATATATATATGTGTTAGTGTGTATGTATAAATATATATATATATATGTGTGTGAGTGTGTATGTATAAATTTATGTGTAAATGTTAGTGTGAATATATATATATATAAGTATATGTTTATAAATAAATGAGTATATATATATCTATATCTATACTATATTAAAAGATTTATCAAAACTCTCTTACATTATGTTAATAGGACGTGAAACTCATCATAGCCCTTGGATCAAAAACATCCCGCTCACAGCATTTTAACCCTTAAAATACCTCCCTGTGATATCTCTGCACCAAATCCCCCCAACGCCGCTTCCCCCCGCTCCCCCGCTCTGACTCTCGCCCATTCGACGCCAGCCGACCGCCTCTCCGATGACCAAGAAAAAAGAACATTCGCTGCCTCTCCACTCCGGTACGCCTCCTCTCCGATCAAGCACCGTCGAAGTCCCTTCCCCGACGGTTAGAACCTCCTTCTCTCTCTTCCTCACTGAAACCCTCTTCCGCATCGCGATTTCAGAACGGCGTCTTTCGGAGCCTAACTCTAATTTCGCGAATAGGACTCCATGCAAGCCATCATCCCCATCAATCCATTCCGGAAAACCCAGACCTCATTCCCGATAAAGCATCCGCCCTCATCGTGGATCTTCCCTAAACCGTCCCTCTTCCGCCGAAGTCCACCGCTGCGCAGCCCCTCCAGATTGCTACTGCACACCGCAAACTAAAATTCGCTGCTTCAAAACCCTACCCAAATACTTTCCACGAAATCGTCTCCACGATGAAACACCCTCACGCTGCCGCTGCGCCCTGCTCTCCCCCTCTCGCCACTCCAGTGCCGGAACGCCTCCTCTCTGACCAACCAACACTCCAATGCTTGATCCACGACAACGCCGAAGATCTCCCCATTTCCACTTTACGTCACTTGATCCACGACGCCACCCAAAATCTCCAAACAGTATCCTTCATGTTCTCCAAACTCTCTACCTACATCTTTTTCCCAATAAAAAAAATTATTCCATGGATCTTTTAGGGCTTCACCTCAAGTAATCTTCTTCTCTCAGGTTGAAGAGGGAGAGGCGAACTCCAACTGTAATCTCTCAGGTTGAAGAGGGAGAGGCGAACTCCAACTGTAATTTCTGCTCCCCGCTCTGCTTTCCTCTGAAAGGCAAGTGTTGCTCTTATAGCATGTACAAATCATAATGAACCCAATTTACTCCTCAACCCTCGATAGAATTTCATTTCTCAAAAATCAGACAAAAAATATGAAATTGATTGTGGTTTGGATTTGATATTTTAGTTTCAGTTTAAGATTACATTTTTGTTTTCGTTTTTTATTACAGTTGATGATTTTGATATATTTTCCGTTTAAATTTTTAGTTTATGATTATGATTTCGTTTTAATTTTCGTTTTAATATTTCATTGTTGTTCTTCCCGGTTGGGTTGTCCAGGATTTTCCCCACTTTTGCTTGTGGCCGGCGGTTGAGAAGAGGGAGCTTGGCCGTTTTTTTTGTTCTTCAAAGGCAACCAAGGCAAGTGCGCCCTTCGCCCTTGTCAAAATAATTTCAATATAAAGCTCTTGTTTTTTTTTGGGGTGTTGCTTGATTTCAGATTTCTGATTCCCTCCTAGGCTTTTGCTCACCCGCAATCTTTGGTGCTAATCCTCACTTGTTGTATGTTGCGGTTTTACGGATAGGGGTGTCGGAACGAATCTCATATCATATGATGTATTAGTCTAAATGCTGCATTTTTTTGGACCTTGAGTCATGCCCGGATTTCGTTAAGGATTTTAACTTGTCCTTGTTCAAATGCCTGGTTTGCTTAAATTGCGATCGGAAAGAGTTTAGCCTTAGAGTTCCTTTTGTTTGGCCTTGAACAATGCCCAAATCGAGTACATAGCTTGTAGCTTTGCTCTTTTCAATAAATTGCCGTAGCTTTGGATCTTGCCCAGGTGAGTATAGTTCGAAGCCTCAAGTTAATCGTTTATGTTAGAACCAAATTAATCGCGCGTGGATGGGTAACGAATTAATTATGTCTTTATATCAAATTAATTATGCCTGTTTCGTTGTCTAACCTATTTCTTTTGTGATGGAGACCAACTAATGGTACACGTTTAATTGAATGTCGTACTACTTGCATAATTGCGGTTTCGTTCTGTTTTCATTTTATTATTTGTGTCAAACTACTTGCTTGGACAAACGCGATGTTTAGTCCGTTGGTATGAATATAAGGCTCTTAGGTGGGTTGCTCTAGAGTGTTTAGGGTTCAGTGTGACTTCTTGGTGGTTCATGGAACCACTAGTGAGGCTTTCCCGAGTCACGTAGTGCTGGAGTAGGATGTGATTTTGAGGTGGGTCGGACCGATGCCGCCACCCTTGTTTTACTTCTTGTCTTATTAAGACAATGCGAGCTGTTTGGTTGAGTTGGACCGATGCCACCACCACAGCACCTTGAGATGTTCAGGCCTGTTAGACGTGGTTGGACCGTTGCCACCAGTCTAGGCCCTTATTTCTGATTCTTGTCCATCTTCAGTACTAGGTGACTCTTCCTGCTCTAGCTTTATACTAGGATTTATTTATTTATTTTGCTAATCCTTCCTGCAGAGATTTGTGAGGCTTGACTTCACCCGTGCACTTGGTGCACCCCTTTTTACCTACTCATGGCGAGTATTTTCCTGCACTCGTTTACTTTAGCTCTTACCTGTTTCACTTCTCCCTTATGCTATTGTTTCTTTTCAGATATATATATATTGTTTTGCTGAGATGTTCTCTTCTTTGAATGCCTCAGGTTAAGGTTCATAGTCGACTGTGCGGCTAGGGTTCTCCTGAAGTTTGCTAGTGCTATAGCTGCTGCTGAGTTTCTTTTCCTCACTCCTGTGAGGTAGTTTCTTTAGACTTGTAGTACAGATATGCCTACTCACCAGTGGGTTCGTGTCAGTTGTTGGCGCCCACTGGTGGTTTCTCTTTTAGATGCTTGGTACTTTGCTTATACTGCTAGTTTTCCTGTTTTGGAGTTTGTTAAACTTGCTTCTGGGATGATTTATGTTAGGTTGCTAGTTACTTTAAAACTTATAAAAGAAAATAATTATTATATCAAAAACATAGACCGCATGTTTTCCCTTCTAAAAAGCTTAATCACTATTTTCAAATCACGTAAAAAGGGGTATTTTCTATATATAATATATAAATAAAATCTAGGGTCTTGCATAGCCTTAGGCGCCCCCTGAGGACGCTTAAGCATTCTCTTAGGGTGTTAAAAGAATCAAATAAAGTATTTTCCGCTACGTATAAGTATAACTTTGAAGGGTGGACTAGTTGATCCACGAAGCCGAGGGATACGACCTCAAAATATAATTGATTTTCGCATCTTTAAAGCTTTTGAACTTTCATAGTCTTAGTAGTTGGTGGTTGCCTGAGCGTCGACAGTTATCCCCTGTCCGACGTGGCATCACAACGCGCGTTTTCTTCTACTCTGATACTTCTTAAATTTCGGAGAAAATGCGGGTCGTGACACCGTCGGCTACTGTTTGTTTAGCTTCTGTGCTAGGGTTCGCTTGAATTGCATTTGCAGATCCGAGGTAGGAAGCCAAGATGGGAGAGCGCAAGGTTCTTAACAAGTACTATCCTCCGGACTTTGATCCGTCGAAGATCCCCAGGAGGAGGCAGCCCAAGAACCAGCAGATGAAGGTCCGCATGATGCTTCCTATGAGCATCCGCTGCGCCACATGTGGTACCTACATTTACAAGGGCACTAAGTTCAATTCCCGCAAGGAAGATGTTGTTGGGGAGGTATCTCTCTTCGAATCTCTCTGACTTTTACATTTTGCTTTTTCAGTTTTCTGATTTCTTCTAATTTTTAATAATCTAATTTTTTCTGTATTTTTTTTGGAATGATGCCAATGTATTTGTTTGTAGTTATTTGAGTCATTGATAGTGAATTTTAAGAGATGTTCATCCACTGCCCATAATAGCTTATGTGGCCAAATTCACGTTTGTAGCTATTTTTGTAAAAGACACAGCTAAACCTGCACATATCTACTTGTTTTTCACTTGGAGAAAACACTGGCTGATTCAATTTCCCCCTTTTTTCTTTTATAGGTGATATTCTTGAAACTTTGTTGTGTTTGGGCTTCATTTTGTTGGGATTTTACATTTTACCTTGATTCGTTTTCTGATATATTCTTAAGATTCATTGCTGCATGGTTCAGATTTTATAGCTGTCATTCTTGAAATTTACATTTTTTGCATCATTATAAGGATTTGACCACATTTCTTGAATTTTGGAGCATATGGGATATTCATTCGTATACCATTTCCCTGTTCTTTTAAATTGCAGACATACTTGGGAATTCAATTATTCCGCTTCTATTTTAAATGCACAAAATGCTCGGCTGAGCTCACAATAAAGACAGATCCTCAAAATTCAGATTATGTTGTGGAATCTGGAGCTTCTCGCAATTTTGAACCTTGGCGTAAAGAGGATGAGGTGAAAACTTCTGCATTTATACAATGTTTTTGCAGCCTTGGTTGTTTTTGTTTTTCGATAATTAATCAAGTTTGTATCTTTCTTTTCTGGATTAGGCGTTGGATAATGAGAAAAGAAAAAGAGAGACGGAAGAATTAGGGGATGCCATGAAGTCCTTGGAGAATAGAGCAATGGATTCAAAGCAAGATATGGACATACTTGCTGCTCTGGAAGAAATGAGATCAATGAAGGTTAAACCCTTCTACTAATCATCATTCACTCATAGAGTCATAATGAAAGCTTTACTTTCATTGTCTTTTTTACTATTTTAAGTGCACACTGAGCTTAAGCCATTATTATCTCCTCTCTTTTATATAAACACCATGAAACAACTTGAACATTCAAATCATTTATTCTTACTCATTTAGTAACATAAACTGATTCATGCACTGTATTCTCTTCAGTCAAGGCATGCAACAGTCAGCTATGACGTGATGCTAGAGACCTTGAAGCGATCAGCATATGAAAAGGTATTGCCTTCACAAAACTCGTTTTTTTCTTCTTTTTATTTATTTTTCATTTGCTTTCAGCATTTGCTTTAATACTATTGTTAACTTTGGTATCTCATACTTGTAACTATAATTTGAAATGGTTTCTGAACTTTTGCAACCATTTTATTTCCAATTACTTTATTTCCTATTAGTACTTAATTATGATTTTTCAGATTACTAAATTAATATGCTTACCAATGATTTTGTATTATCTATTATGTACCCATTCCATTTGAGCTTGATGCAGTTCCTAATATTTGTACAAAACCGACATTAAGCAGTATTTGATGTTGGAATGTTACTGTTGGTAATTACATTACTAAGAAATCAGCTAAATTAACAGGGTTGTTGGAGTTCAAAGTAGATGGCAATTAAAAAAAAAGCAGACATACAGTTTGAAATTAGGTTTCTGTTTTATGTTTTTACAATAAGTGTTGTTAAGTTTTTTCCTTCGCTCCCACCTCGACCACTCCCAAATCTAATGAAATTTCAATTCTCAGGTTTTTTATTCACCTCCCACAATACTAAGAGTGGTTCATGACTTTGAAATTAATTTGAGAGTTACACTTTTTAAGAAAGCAATTTTTATAACAAACAAGCAATCGTGCACGGGGGACCCCGTGCGGGCAACATTTGTCGTGGTGGCGATATTAGTCTGGGGCGACATTGATCATGGGGGCGACATTAGTCGTGGGGGCGACATTGGTCGTGGGGAAGACATTGGTCGGGGCGGAGACATTGATCGGGAGAGGAGACATTGTCCTGGGGCAGAAAAGTATAAAGAAAAATAAATTTGCTGAATAGTTCAAAAATGTGTTCAAATCAAAACAGTTATGTCCAAAAGACAAAAAAACAAAGTTGAAAAATCAAGCAGTTTATTTCATGAGGGTACTTTGGGAATAAAATGTTACACCATGGGGTTTGAGCTCTTCCCTTATATAATAAAGATAATGGAGGAACAAAAGGTTGTGATTTTGTCATATCAAAATAACATGCGGTTTTTTGCTTGATTATGAGGGGTGATGTGGAGATCAATGAAGCTCCTGTATTCTGCATCTTCCTTTTCTTGTGATGAAGTCTTGCTGCTTTCTATGCGGCTTTTGTAATGTGAATTAAGCATCCCATTTTCCAGCTTTTATTAGTTTATTATGTGATTCCATTATGTCCTCGTGCACATTTCATTGATTCTCTTATCATGCTTTCAAGGACATTCATTTATTTTATCCATAGCTTTTCTCCTATTTCATCGACGCGGTTTTCGAAGATTGTAGTAGTTTTTTGTCATGTATATAAGTAATTTAGCATCATATGTCATATTGCATTGTCCATTATAGGCATGGTTTGTAAGAAGATATACTCGAGAAAGTTAACTACAAAAACTAAAGTCTTCCACAGTGTGAAGAAGAGATCCGTGGAATCCAAATCAGATACTTTATTGTAATGGTCAGTCTAATACTTTAAAAGTTTTCCCTTTAGAAAGTATAAACCCAAGTGTTAATTTCTCGATCCGATGCTACCCTCATGATTTGATGATGAAAATCCAATTAAGTTATTATAGGGGATATGGAGGATTTTTTTAGTGTTTCGGGGAGGTTTCTTAATGTCTTGCAATAAAATAGAAAGGTTCCTTGCAATAATTACCTCTCCGACTTACAATTGAATTGTTGTTTGGCCCCTAAGATTAATGTCAAAAACAATTATGGCCTTTCTTTGTTGGTGCCCCAACCATTCTTAGGTTGTGGTCGACAATTAGCGATAGTGGTGTAATAGTGGTTGGGCATTGACATGCAACGACAACAACCAGGATGAGACTGAAGTGATGTAGGTTGGCAACTGGAGTACTGCTATTGAGTTGTCGACGATAATTTTCATTACCAGGGAATTGAGGAATGCAAGCTGTGTGTGTGTGTGTGTGTGGGGGGGGGGGGTATTTCAAGTTTTAGGCCCAATTTGTAGGAAAATAATAACAACCATAAAAATAAAAATAGATAAATATATTAAGATATTTGCAAGGTTTTGAAAACCGGACCGGGGATCGAACTGACGGAGGGAAAGATTCAAGGATGAATCTGTCAAACTGGTTTAACTTGGGTCAAACCGTTATATATACAATAATATTAGAAAATAAAAATAATTGACTTTATAACAAATATTTGCATATATATATACGTGTTATTTATTATCATTATATTTTGGTATAAATATAGATAATATATTCATTATCACCGCATGATATATTACTAATAAATCAAATTTTTTAAGATAATTTAATATATTAATATATCTCAGCACATTTAATTTTATATTTATATGCATGTATATTTATTATATATGTTTAATCTATATAAATATGTATATGAAAATAATATATTTCAACAAAATTCATCAAGATCCAGATAGCTTAGCGGTTTACTTCTATTGTACATCCGGAATTGATTTAGGTTCAAATATCGCCTGTTGTTTATTTTTTGATATTAAGATTCTGGGCTCCATGACCCGCCCGGTCATGGGAAAACCGGCCCGGTTTTCGGTTGGGCGGTTCAACCGTCCGGTTAGACGTTTTTTAGCCGGTTCTGAGCTGGGCCAGTTTTAGAGGCCTGACTGGACTACCCGGGGTAGGCGGTCTGACCGGTTGGATCGGCCGGTTCGGTTTTTAAAACATTGGATATTTGTGAGAATAAAGGAACTGATCATAAACTAATTTCTTGCAAAGAGGATTGAGGAAGACTCATTTGGTTTACAAGTTCAATAAATGTTAATTTTTTTTCATTAGGATGGATGAAAACAATGAGTTTTCTTGGGTTAGCCACCCACCTTATGACTATTGTATCTAACAATCTGAATTCTCTATCTCCCGTTCTGTCTTTTTTGTGTTAATTAACAACTCGCCTTCGCTCATGATCCTTTGAGGACCACTTTTCATTCTCAACCATGTTCTTGGAATTGACACCAATTGCATTCTCAATTTTCAAATCAAACCATGCAAAGATAAGTGATTATTACTATGTTGATTTTCTTCACATATCTATCCTTGTAAGTCGAACTTATCCAGTTCAAGGACGATAAACTAAGCACTTCGCGGGAGGCACCCCGTGGTTATATTTTTCATTTTCATTCATGTGAAATTATAACTCTAGATGAACGAAGGTTGACATTCCCATCTCTTTGTTGCACTACTTCTCGCTCAATCCAGAAATCATTCTTTGCCGATGGAACTTTTCCAACCTTGACATCCAACATGAAATTCTTTGTTGGATTCAAGTTTTTAAATTGATCATTCAGTGCATTGTTATGCCGTCCACCACAACCTCCATTGTCATTGACTTGCAACTCCATTGTCATTGACTTGCAACTCCTTTCTCATCGACCTACGCCTCATCCTTGCTTTCTTCTCTCGTCAGCACACACATCCTTCCTCGCTGAAGGCACGCAAAGGAGCCAGCCTACGCTCTGTCTTACCTGTTTCACCATCCATAGTTGCGCCTGTTTCGGTTCCTCCGCCTCTTTATCGTCGAGCGACTGTCCACCCTTCTAGCTCAACTTCTCCTGTTCCTTCCAACAACCACTGTCTTTGGATCATAGTTGGCCTGACTCAGCATCCTTTTTTTTCAGCTTCATCAGCTTCTAGCCACTACCTTCCCATCACATCTTTTTCTGATGGAAGAACATGTTGATCCCTATATTTTAATTGATTTCAACATGACGAGCCCCGACGAGCCACTCAACGTCCATTCCATGCTCCTGAAGTTATTAGAGATGCCGATGTTACATGACATCTTGTTTGCACGACCCACCACCAACATAACTGCCGCTTAGGGGTCTGGTTTCTCCGGTGCCGCCACTGATCCCACTACCGCAGTCAATGATCCCACCGGTGCTCGAAGTATCTCCTTTGACCTTCACAGTTATGGTCGCTTCACCATCACCTTCAGCTGTTCCCTCCCCACATCTCACACAATCGACATCGTCTCCCATCAACCCGGGGTGATACCACCACAATTTGTGTTGTTTTCATTAGTCCCTGCTGTCTCCATCATGCAACCTTCGTACTAATCACTTATTCCAGCGGCCCCCTCAATCCATTTCTTCTGACAATCGCCCCCAGTCGGCGGCGCCGCCTCTCATTGATGTGGATCACCTTCTGCAGGGCTCTCCATCGTCGTCGTCTGGCTACACTCACCAGACACTCTCTCCCCGACTCCAGAGCTTCTGGCTGTCAGTCTCCCTTCTGCAAACACGATGACGACCCGCCACGTGATGTGGCCTCCACCTCAGCGATGCTCTATCAAAAACTATTCTGGAGGGAAATTAAGGAGCCAGATGGTCACGACATGCAAGCCTTGCTCGAGGTTGAGGCCAAACTTGATTTGAAAGGTGGGTGGGATGTTTTGGCCCCACACGACTTGTTATCTACGTTTTTAATTTGTCATGTATTCATATTAGGTGGTTTTTTTATTAATCGAGTCGATGTACGAGTCTGTTATGTTTTATCGTTTCTTGTTCTCTTTATTTTCGGGTATTTACACCCATGCTACTTTGTAAGTCTTTATATAGACCCCTTGGGTCATTGTATGCATTATGAATGTAAACGACCAAAATTTTAGTCCTCTCTCTAGTTCTCTCATCTTCCTCAAGTTCTAGGGTTAGGGTTGAGCACGGCTCCCCTTCTTCCTTTCTCCTTGCATTCTCCGTGGGTCGAGCTCGGCTCCCTCTTGCATCTTCGCCTCCATTGCCACGCACGACGAAGCCCCGAAGTAGGCTCTTTGCATACATCTTCTTGCAATGTGACACCTCTAGCTGGTAGACACTATCTTCTAATCTTCTTGATAATCTGGATACTAGATTGGTTTTAACTTGGTCTTCTCAATAAAGCAAATTTTTGTTGAAATGCAACTAGGTAAGGTCAAATACTTGGATGTTGGCTTGGACTGACAGCGATCATACATTTCTTTGTTCTTTTATTTATTATCTAGTAATTACTACACATGCATGAGAATCTTTGTGATATTTTCAAAAACATTTTGAGCTCCTCCTTCATCAAACTTCAATATTACGGTATCATCATCAGTAACAGGTTAATGGAAAAGTGGAGGTCAAATGAGATTTGTGACGGTAGCCAAATATACTTCAAATTAAGTCTTCAAGGTCGAAGAGTGCACAACGCAATGTAGAATGTCATTCCAACCTCTTGTGATATTTACTGTTAGTGCCTCATAGAAGATGTACCATGATTTTATTCAACATGTATGTCTGTTCATCATCCATGGGGTGACGGAAATGCTCCTTTTCTGTGGTATCCATCATCCATAAGAGCTTCCAAACATGTCTAAGAAATATGCCCTCTCTATCAGACATATTGGAAATGGGGGAAACAAATGTGCCTAAACATGCTGAACAATAGTTTCGAAGCCTCTTCAATGATGATGTTTTCGTAAATGAATTAAAATAATCATTTCGAAAAACATTCCATGACCACAAATATGCATTTGTAGCCCTTTTTTCTGTCAGTTTTCCTAGGGAGATCATTGATATGTTCACTTATGGGCAACTTGGTACTAGCAATGGTTCATATAGCTTGAACTTTCTATTTTTATTCTTTGCTGTACAATATTCTTCTCTTTACAAACTTGCTTACATCTTGGCTAACAGTCGTAGTAGCATTATAGGTTTCACATTATTTTATCCACTCTAAAGTGTCAATCTACTTTAGTTGAACATGCCTTTCGAATTCACTAGAATATCCTCTTATGTAATGGTGCTTCTTTAACCATACTCTAAAGCTAATATATTCTCCTCTCATGGTACCTGTTTGAGGAAAGAGTCCTACCCATATTGTCCCCTTTAATCTTTTTGTTAGTATCTCCTTTCTTGTACTCGCTAGATTGAACAATTGAAGGCCTGCCATCCATTTTATGTGCCTAGCTTGCGAAACCTTTATTGGGTCTACAAGTGCCAAGTGGTCTATATGTACCATAGTCTCCTTCTCCAAGAAGTAGACGCGCCATCAACTCTTTGGCATGCATGGGCCAATTATTCTACATTGCTTGTAACATTTCAAAGCCTTTCATCCTGAATCAAAATTACACCTATTAGATAATCACTCTGTCCAACCTCCAAAGTTGAATCATCTGGGTAAACTTAGCAACACAAGGATGATGCTTCATTAGATTACTACTTTTTGGTGAATTATTTCATTTTTTCGCTTCATCCGTATTTTGTTATTGATTTGAGAATGTTATCAATTTTAATTTATTTCTTAACATTTTTTTTAACACGTGCATTAATTTTTCTTCATCAAAGATTTCTATGTTATTATTTATGGTAAAAGATTTGGATTTTAAATTCAACAAATTTCCATCTCCTTTTCAAATTTCATTAAATTTATAGTTAAGTGTTTAGAGTTTGTGACGTGTGAATTTTGTTTCTCTTATATATATATATTGATTGAATTTTATATTACAACTGCATTAGAAATCATAAACCTTTGTGGGTTTCAAGATAGAAGTGGATAGTGGGAGTTCAGCTGGGGAATGATCGACGATCAAAAGAGTGGGAGAAACATAGTTTGCATATTGATTATTTTTTGAGATAAATTGAATAAGTTCTCATTACTCTTTAGCCTTTAAATATGCAACAAGGCAAGTACTATAAACTAATTAACTCCCTAAATAATGGATTAAAAATAGTAAAATAGTTGAACAAGTTTATCTACTCAAAATAGTTAAAATACTCGAAAATTGATTTGGCTTGCCCCACTCCTATTATAACCCAGAGTTTCCCACACCCCATTTCATTTTCAAACTTATCTTGGCGGAGTTTACTCGGGTATTAGTTCAACCACATGATAGTAGCAGAGCAGTTCTAGATCGACATTTGGACACTTTAGTCGCAAGTCATATCATAGTCTTGATAGGTTTGAGCTCTTTCAACACCGGAGAATTGATGCAACCTGAGTCATATCATTGTACTTTAATTTTATTTTATTCGCCGATGTATCACGCATGTCACTCACGCACATTTATCTCTTGTATTTTCGTGAACCTTGTTAGTGCGCGTATGTTTTACTTTGCGCATGCCACTCGCGCACGTTTGTACGACTTATTGGGGTGATCGTCCAATAAGTCCCAAAATAAAAAGATCTGTCAAAATAGGTAATGTGTTATTTAAGGTAAACAAAACAAAAATGGATATATTAAAGCTATTCAAAATTAGTTAATATTGAAACAACAATTTAAGCATATTCTATCTTTAGAAGGAAGTAGAATTACCAAGTGGGAAAATTCTTTAAAAAATCAATTTTGAGGTCCTTTGAAAATCCCCTATCTTAAAATTATTTCCTTTTAATTTATTTATCTAAAACCTATTTCTTATTTAAAGCTTAAAAGAAGGAAATTCCCTTTATATATCCGGCCTCCTTCATTCCCAAAGCAGATGGGAATAAATCTGAAAATAGAGTAAATTCTTTTTTGTTTGAAATCCAACCCAACTATCCAAACGCACGCAAATCCACCGCCCCTCCTCCCACCTCCTTCGCCCTAGTTCCCCCTTTCGACGAACTCGTCGGTCTCACAACTGCTGGTTGACGCCTCCTAGGATCCAGAGACCACTCCTGCGAGCCCCCTGCACCCTACAGTACCTTCGTCCCCTCGCGACTTGATTAAGCAAGATCCGGTTCTATTCGAGTCGACGATCTCCTTCCTGCCATCAGATTAAACTTTCTCCGCCTCTGATTGGTCACCAGAGCTTCTATCTTCTATTTTCGACCAACTCCGGCATGGAACCTCACCTTCGGCTCGCTCTCCCACTTCCGTCCATTCTGAGTACCCCCAGGCTGACCCGAGGCTCAAGCAAAAAAATCCTTGTTCTGAACCCGATATTTCTACCACCACCGGTTCCACCTTTTGTTCCTCCTGCTAGTTACCTGCCATCCGTGTCAGACTGATCCGATGTTTCACTCATGCACTGATGTATTTCTCTACCGTTCTCTTACTCGTGATATGTTTGAGTGATTTGACGCTTTCTTTTACTTGGTCTTAAAATTCACAGCATGTGACGCACGACGTCGCGTAGGGTTTGCGCGCTTGTCAGCTCTGTCTAGGAAACCCTAAATACATGCAATGAAATATGGATTTTGCAAAAAAATAATTTGAGCGGGCGTTGCGCAGACTTTATGAAATTAAGCAACGTTTATTTTTTTTTTAAAAAAACTTTTTTGTTAAAAAAAAGGATTTTCTTACGATAATGGTTCGATTCCAAATCTGGGGAAAGAAGCTTCACAACTTTTGTTCTTCCCCCTTTGTCCTAGTAAATTGAAAATCGTAAACTCCAAATATATTTCCATTTAGAGTTTTCGACGTAGCGTTTGCTGACAAAATTTAGGTGAAAACCCAACAATGAATTTAATTATCTTAAGAGAAGTTGTAGACACACACAAATGAAGGGACCACGGAAAGAGATGCCTTTCCTCAATCGAAGTCGATGACGATCCCACAAAGAATATCCTCGTCACCTTCGATCTCCCGCTCCGAAGTCGGCCGCTATCACACACGGGCACCACAAAGAAATTTCTCACTCTCACACGAAAGTGGATCCATGAAATCTCAAAGCACAAGGCTCTTAATTCCTACCAAACCTAAATCACTCTACTCACTAACTCTAAACTATTCACTAACTCTCCACACAAAAGTGGCTCAACATAAACTCTTAAAACCAAATAGGCAGCACTCCTAACTCTCCACACTAATCACTGGATGCAATTTTCCATCTCAGCAACTCATAAAAAAATCAAACACAGGCTTAAATAATGAAAACTGTAACAACAGAATTCATTCAACAACTACAGGATTCCTCCAACGGAAATCAATCACCAATTGGCAAAACAAAAAATCTAACACAACTGTTTAGCTTCCTCTCAAATGGGAAACAACAACATCAAACTTCATCTTCCTCGACTCAAAACATTCTTCAACTATAGAACTCAAGAAGGGAAATTATCCACCGGAATCACACAAACAACACTCAGTAACTTCATTCAACAATATTTTTACCACTGAAAACAATTACAAGCATTCCCTTTTATTGGGTTCGAACAGAAAGCAACAAGGGAAGAAAATTAAACAGTTAACCTCTGCGTATGATAGATCGACCATGGCAGAAACTCCATCGTGGCTGTGGGGCAGTTGTGGAACTGTTGGATATGGAGCGTCATGACTCGTCGTGGAGGAGAGGCGTAGCGGAATCGGCGGGAGTCGCAAGCCCTAAATCTGCGGCTGGACCTGTGCGGGATCGGGAAAGATGAACAGTGGGGGGCCGAATGGAGCTGTGCTGAAACATGCATTTTGTTAGTGGATAACCTTTATATATATATTTACATGTGTCTATAAATATGTATATATATGTGTGTGTGTAGATATTAACAGAACTGTTATATATATATGTTTATATGTATTACATATATATATATATATTTTCAAAGTTTATACAAATTACGCATACAAAAAGCAACATAAATAAAATATAGACTCAGGGTCGATAGAGGTCCGGTCGGGTGCGACGTCAGACACTTTTGCGTTGACCTGATTGGGGCTGGTCTCCACCAACTCTCCCCCTCTCAAAATCATTCATCTCTGGTGAGTGCTCCGAGCAGTAGTGTTGTAGAAGATTAGCATCCATGCGCTCTAATTCCTCGACCAAGACCCAGCTGGTCTCTGTCTCTGGGTTGCCGTGCCAACGAACCAAGTATCTCTGAAAACCACCATCTACAACGGTCATTATCTCATCGTCCAATATCTGTTCGAGAACTAAGATCTATCGCGGAAGTCTATTAACGACTTTGGGAAATGGTATGGAAGAATCTTCTGGTGTCTCATGCTCAGCCTGAAAACTGTCAGTGGAAAAAAGAACAACTGCAGGTGATGTGTCACAGTGTCAACAACTGAATTAGTATCAGTGTGTCGTGTATGTGGCTCCTCACTCTCACTCACCAACCCAGAAGAATCAAATGGAGGAGAAGGCAAGAGAAAATCTAAAGACTCATGCAAGTAATTGTGGAATAAAGTCAGATCAGCTACATTAAAACAGGATTTGCTCCCCAAACGGAAGCATCTCAAGTTCATACGCATTTTGCCCAATTCGCTTCACCGCTCTAAAGTGTCCAGTTCTACGGCCAGCTAGCTTCTTTACGGTACCCGATGTTAACCGTTCTAGATTTAGTCGAATCATAACTAAGTCATCCACTTTAAAACTAGTAGCTCTTTTGTTCTTGTTAGCTTGAGTTGCGTATAAATCATAAGTACTATGCAATTTCCGCTCAATCTCTTTATGCAAGTCATGCAAATGCAATGCATACTCATGCACAAACTGACTAGTTCTACAAGTGGATGGTAGTGGTGCTAAATCTAGAGGCACTCGTGTAGTGTGACCATGAATAACCTCATTAGGTGATAGACCTGTGGATCTATTCTTCGAACTATTATACGCCAACTGAGCTTGCAGAAGAATTAGATCCCAATTTTCTTGCTGATCTTCTACCAAACAACGCAGTAAATTTCCTAAACTCCTATTCACAACCTCAGTTTGACCGTCGGTCTGTGTATGATAGACGATTGAAAGTAGAAGTTTAGTCCCTAATAGTCTCCAGAGTGATTTCCAAAAGTAGCCGATGAACTTAACGTCTCGATTAGTAACGATAGTCTAGGTATTCCTCGGTGTGCGTCAACCTCTTTATAAAAAATACGAGCTATATGAGAGACGTCATCGATTTTGTTGCAGGGGATGAAATACGCTATTTTAGAGAACCGATCAACCACTATGAGAATGGAATCGTGTTTCCTAAAAGTGTGCGGCAACCCAAGCACAAAATTCATGCTAACATCATCCCAAGGAATACTGGGCACCAGTAGAGGTGTGTATAATCCAACGAGCTGTTTATTGCCCTTCGCTACCTGACAAGTGCGATAGCTACTGACAATCTGTGTGATAACCCGCTTCATCCCATGCCAATAAAATCGCTCCTCTACGAAGGCTTATCGTCTTATCACATCCAAAGTGTCCACCTAAGCCTCCACTATGTAATTCCAATATAACGAAGTTTTGCAACGAGGTGCAAGGAATATATAGACGGGTCCCATAAAACAAATATCCATCTTGAATGAGATAATCGGTCTCATCGTGATAGGGATCCGAACGTATCACATCATAGATACCACTAAAATCAGGACAACTGGAATAGTCATCCTTAATGCGCTCAAATCCTATCACCTGAGTACGCATTTGTGACAATACGAGGGTGACTTGACTAAGGGCGTCGACAACCCTATTCTCCGTTTGCTTACAATGCTTGAGAACGAAGGTGTATTCCTGTGAATATGATACTCACTTAGCCTGTCGAGGGTTCAACTTCTGTTACGAATTGATATAACGTAACGCCTGATGATCAGAGTGAAGGACAAACTCCTTAGGCAACAAATAATGTCTTCAATGACGTAACGTCTGTACAATCACATAGAACTCACGCTTATAGTTGGAATGATTCAGGTTCGGGCCTGAGAGCTTTTCACTGAAAAATCCAACCGGGTGACACTCTTAACTAAGTACACCTCCTATCCTAACTCCCGAGGCATCACAGAATACCTCTAACACTTGACTGAAATCAGGGAGTCTCAAAACAGTTGCAGTGGACATTTTATCCTTGATAATCTCAAAGGCTCTAACTGCCGATGATGTCCACTGGAAACTTTCTTTTTTTGTACACTCAGTGACGGGTGTCATAATCGTACTGAAGTTCTTAATAAATCGATGATAAAATGTAGCTAGTCCATGAAAATTCCGGACATCGTGATTGTTCTGAGGGTAGGTCACTCACGAATTGCTCGAATTTTCTCGGGATCCATAGTGATGCCCGCAGAGCTCACTATATATCCAAAAAAAATAACAGACTCATCCATAAAAACGCATTTCTTCAAATTGATGTATAGTCGTTCGGCTCGCATGAGCTCGAAGATAGTACGTAGATGAGTTTAGTGCGTACTCTCAGTCCGACTATAAATCACAATGTCGTCGAAATAAACTACTACAAACTTCCCAATGTAATGTCTGAAGACCTGGGTCATCATCCGAGCGAAAGTAGTAGAGGCATTGGATAACCCAAAGGGCATCACAAGGCACTCATAGAGGCCGTCCTTCGACTTGAAAACAGTCTTCCACTCGTCTCCTTTGCGTATACGAATCTGATGATGAACGCTATGAAGGTCGATCTTAGTGAAGATCGCGGCTCCAGTAAACATGTCCAACATGTCATCCAGTCGGGGTATTGGGAATCAGTATTTCACAGTGATCTTGTTGACAGCACGGCAGTCAATGCACATACACGAAGTACCATCCTTCTTCAGAGTAAGGAGGGCAGTCACCGCACATGAGTAAGGCTATGACGAATAAAGCTTCTATCAAGTAACTCTCCGATTTGTCTCTGCAGTTCCTTATGGGCTGCAGGATTTAATCGGTATTGCGGTAAATTTGGCAGGGAAGCTCCATCAATAAGATCTATCGCGTGCTGAATACATTTCATGAGAGGTAACTCAGCCAGAAGCTCTTTATGGTGCATATCCTGGAACTACTCTAAGAGTCTCCTAGCTGGTATAGGAATAAACTCGTACCTTTCCAATACGTCAGATGCCTGTAAAACCACTAAAGGCATAATAAAATCCACTATCGATGCTCTCTCGATGGAACTCAGCGCCTCGTATAATGCTAAGAGTCTTCTTCCTTTCGGTGGGAGGAAGAGATTTTTTCGCACTACTACTCGTGCGGGATGTTGGTGCTGTGGGTCGCACCTGATTCAACACTACTCTCTTTCCGTCCAGTAAGAAGGAGCAAGTGTTGGACTTGCCATGTATGAGGACATCTCAGTCATACAACCAAGGTCGCCCAAGTAACACTCGACAGACATCCACAGGCATAACGTCACACCAAATCTTATCAGAGTAGGGACCGATAGTGATGGACACTAAACATCTAGTTACTGATAATGTAATCTTGGTGACCCAAACTACCTGCAACGGGGAAGGGTGCGGCTCAGCAGTGAGTTCCATGCGGGCTAAAGATGTCTCAACGATGACATTCATACAACTCCCGCTATCTACTACTAAATGACACTTTTTCCCCAGCCTTTTAGTAGGTCTGGAAGATATTTGTCCGCCAATAATCGGTTGATTCTTTCGGCATAGATAACATACATCTCAACACTAGAACGCCAAGATCTATCTCCTCATCACTAGGCGTATTGTACACTTCATCGTTCAGAATGTGTGAGTCTCGCTCGACTCCAGCTTCTTTTACAGGCTCATCCTCTTCAGTCACCACATGAATAACTTGCGTGTCTTTCCTCTTGGGACAATCCATAGATATATGGCCCATCTGCTGACGCTCATAATATCGGATCTGTGAAGGGGTCACAGTTCCCATGGGGGACTTCCCTTTTTGATCTCTCGTATAAGTTGAGGTAGACTTCGACGCGCTTTCCTTACCTTTCGGTTCTTCTTTCTTGTAAGATCTATTCGTTTTGTTTTGAGGTTTGAACCGGGAGGTTCTCTTTTGGTGCTCTCGTATATCAATGGTGACAGATACAGTTTTAGTAAAAGAATATTGGGCATATCGAATCAACTCATCTCAGATCTCAAATCTCAGATCGTAGTCTATACTTTTATTTAGATAAGGTGTCACGTGGGTGTTCGACTACGTTGCACCTAATCATAAGATCCTTCATCTCCGCTAAATAATCAGAAACGAATTTGGACCCTTGACGTAAGACGTCAGCTCGTCTCGTCGACGGGTCTGGTAGTGTTGGGGAATGCACTGCTCCTCAATATGGCTTTCATGCGTGCCCAATGTGTAATAGGAGGGCGTCCATTCCTCTCTAGACTACTCTTCTCACCTCCAAAAGATTTTCGCTCGCCTAGACAACCTCATCTTGGCAAACTGAACTTTTTGGTCTTCTGTCACACGATACCACTCAAAATAGGTCTCTATGTCTATAACCCAGTCTGAAAAGACCTTGGGATCCATAGACTCATCATAAAGTGGCGTTTCTAACTTCATGACCGTGTAAGATCCGGTCACCTATCCCGGGGAGGATAGTCATAATCGTCATCGTAAGGATCACGATTGTCTCAACGCCGTGGGGGTGGCGATCGATGCAAATCTCTAGGTCGATTGTTACGACGTTGCATTTGGCTGAGCACACCATCTGGCAGGAATCATGGGAGCGCATATGGAAGCCGCTATGCTCACGGGCACATTCACTCAAGTGGACCCCCCTCATCATAATGTATGGAGCACGCATTTGGAAACCGCCATGATTGTTCTTTGTAATTAATTTGTGTTAATTAATTTAATTAATATTAATCAATTTAATATTAAAGAGATTAATTAATTTCTTAATGAATTTTATTTTCCTTGTATGGTTCCCTCCCTCATCTATATAAGGGGGAAGAGTTCTAGATGTGAAGTATCTTGAATGTATTAAGGTTATTAGGGTTGCTCCCCGAGTCTCATCTCTTTCTCCCTCTTTGCTTCTCCCTCACCTCCACCGGCCCTCCCTTTGTTGGATTTCTTTCGAGAAAATATTTTAACGGTAACATCGATCATCACGATGCATGTCCGGTATAGGCCTACGATGGTCTCGCGGTCGCTCTTCTCTAGCTACGTCATTATAGGGTATCTCTTGATAATGATCTCGCGTACCTAGGAAAAGCTCTCGTTAGGGTTCGGGAAAATTTCTTGAGAAATTCCTACCCTTGTCGTACTCAAAGTCAAACATATCTATGAGATTTCTAAGCTCTTCCTCAAAAAGAGGATTTCTCCTAAGTGTTGACCTTTCTCCATAAGGCGGTGGGACATCGTAATGGGGCCGCACAAAATACTCATCTCGAACTGGAGGTGGTATTGACGCTCAAGGGGGTACTTCCAAGCTATTCACTCTAACACTAAGGTTTCTTAATCCTTCTCTCATTTTGTAACGCTCTTGGTTAATATCGCCATTTGGTGGGCAAAAGATAAAAACCACTGGGGTGGTTCATTCCCTTCGTTTCCACGACTCAGTTGACCATGTTCAACTCGACGCATCTCCGAGTTTACCTCGTGTGGGTGTTCAAGTGGTGAATTGTGGTGTTGTGAACTCATACTCACTAACCTATCACCATGCAGATGCATGCAAACAGACAATAAAATACAAATGTATGATTATGCAATAAAAATTCTTTTTTTGAAAATAAAATGCTATGAGGGTTCCTATTTTACACAGTGCGGATCTCAAAACTTAGAAAAATTTTGATAACCTGGCTCTAATACCAAATTGATGCCGGACGACGCGTTTGGTTTGCGCGCTTGTCGGCTTTGTCCAGGAAACCCTAAATGCGTGTAATGAAATATGGATTTGCAAAAAAATAATTTGAGCGGGCGTTGCGCAGAATTTATGAAATTAAGTAACGTTTGTTTTTTATAAAGCACAAAAAAACTGTTTTTGTTAAAAATAAGATTTTCTTACGATAATGATTCGATTCCAAATTCGGGGAAAGAAAGTTTGCAACTTTCGTTCTATCCCCTTTGCAATAACAATTCAAAAATCGTGAACTCCAAATACGTTTCCATTTGTAGTTTTCGACGTAGCGTTTGTTGACAAAATTCGGGTGAAAACCCAAACAATGAATCTAATTATCCTAAGAGAAATTGTAGACGCACAAAGAGTGAGATAGAAGCAAGTTACCCACGGAAAGAGACGTCTTTCCGCTATCGTAGTCGACGACGACCCCGCGAGGAATATCCTCGTCACTTTCGATCTCCCGCTCCAAAGTCGGCCGCTATCATGCACGGGCACCACAGAGAAATTTCTCACTCACATGAAAGTGGATCCACGAATCTCAAAGCACAAGAGCTCTTAATTCCTACCAAACCTAAATCACTCTACTCACTAACTCTAAACTACTCACTAACTCCACACAAAAGTGACTCCACGTAAACTCTAAACACAAGAAAGGGCCCAAATTAACTACTCTTAAAACCAAACAGTCAGCACTCCTAATTTCCTCTCACAGAAGCAATAACTGGAGGCGATTTTCCATCTCAGCAACTCATAAAGAAACCAAACACAGGCTTAAATAATGAAATCTGTAACAACAAAATTCATTCAACAACTACAGGATTCCTCCAACAAAAATCAATCACCAATTGGCAAAATAGAAAACCTAACGCAATTGTTTAGCTTCCTCTCAAATGGGAAGAAGCAACAACAAACTTCATCTTCCTCCACTCAAAACATTATTCAACTACATGACTCAAGAAGGGAAATTATCCACCAGAATCACACAAACAACACTCAATAACTTCATTCAACAATATTTTCGCCATTGAAAACAATTACAAGCATTCCCTTTTATAGGGTTCGAACAAAAAGCAACATGGAAGAAAATTAAACAGTTAACCTCTGCGAATGATGGATCAGCCATGGTAGAAACTCTATCGTGTCTGTGGGGCAATTGTGGAACTGCCGGAAATGGAGCGTCGTGGCTCGTCGTGGAGGAGAGGCGCAACGAAATCGGCTGGTGTCGCAAGCCCTAAATATGCGACGGGACCTGTACGGGATCGGGAAAGATGAACAGTGGCGGGCTGAATGGAGCTGTGGTGAACCGAACATATTGTTAATGGATAACCTTCTGAACGCCCGTGCTCGATGCTCTCGGGCAGCCTTCGGCTGCATCAGGCGGGCTTCGCCCGCCTGCGCACGGGCTTCGCCCGCCTGCGCACGGGCTTCACCCGCCTGCGCACGGGCTTCGCCCGTTCTTGATGCTTCAGGTGGTCTTTGGCCGCATTTTCGCCCGCTTCCACGTAATCCACCATCTCGACTCCGCACCCGCCACTCACGGCCCCCCAGAGCAAAATTAAATAACCATAGGGCTCCGGTGGGTGCCGCGAGTTGCGGGTGCGGCGTCGAGATGGTGGATTACGTGGAAGCGGGCGAAGCTAGCTTCTATGCGGCCGAAGACCACCCGAAGCATCAAGCACGAGCGAAGCCCGTGCGCAGGCGGGCGAAGCCCGCCTGATGCGGCCGAAGGCCGCCCAAGAGCATCGAGCACGGGCGTAGCCCGTGCGAAGATGCTTGTATTAAATATAATCATATAATAATATAATAGAATACTATATAATAATATATAATAATATATAATAATATAATAATATAATAAAATTAAAATTAAAACCTAGGACTTTGGTAGGAAATTAAATCGGGAGGGGGGGGGGGGGAGGAGGAGGGGGAGGAGGAGAGGCCTGCACGGGAAGAGGAGGAGGAGGGGGGCAGGCCAACCGCCGGACACCGGCAACCCCGACGGGGGTAGGCCGGAGGCGAACCGGCAGGGCCACCACCGGCAGTGACCCTGCCCGTGAGCTCCGCCATTTAAAAATTGATTTCAGCTCCGCCTGTGAGCTCTGTCATGAAGACCAAAATACACTGGTATTAGTATAAATGTGCTTAGAATGTGATGCAGATAAGTGGACGAAGCTCTGAAATTTGACAAAGGCTGAGCGTGCGGGGCTCAGGTAACAGAACCACAAAAGATCATAGCAGGTAAAATGCAAACAGTCAAAACATTCAAACATTCAAAGAGCATAGATATCTGAGATGAGATAAAAGGAAATGGAGATCGTGAAATTCGTTTTTAAAAATGAACGAAGAGGAGAAACGAAGAAAGATAAACAAAGAAGAAAGCGTAATACCCAACGAGGTAGATCCCGAGCGACGCTGAAGGGGTGAAGCCGATTAGAGAATGGACACTTTCCAAAATAGAGAATAACAGGTTGCGGTTGTTAGAAAAATAGAAAGATCGTGAAATTCATTTTTAAGATCAAAGGAAATGGATATCGTAAAATTTGTTTTTAAAAATCAACGAAGAGGAGAAACGAAGAAGAAAGCGTAATACCCGGCGAGGTAGATCCCGATGAAATCACAATCCCTGACGAGCGACGCGGAAGGAGAGAAGGCATGAAGGAAGGAAGAGGCGGTGGAGGGGTGAAGCCGATCAGAGAATGGAGAAACCTAAAAGTGCGATGCGGAGGGACAAATCTGACATTTCAAATGTAACCGATGGTTACTGTAGCAATCAAGAGTTTGCTTTTAATATTAGTATAGATGTGTGTGTGTGTGTGAAGACATTAACAGAACTGTGATATATATATGTTTATATGTATTATATATATATATATTTATATTTTCAAAGTTTATACAAATTACACAAATACAAAAAGTGATGTAAATAAAATGTACTAGACTTAGGGCCGATAGAGGTCCGATCGGGTGCGACGTCAGACACTTTTTGCGTCGACTTGATCGGGGTTGGTCTCCACCAGCATGCTTGCCCTTAATTTACTTAGAACCCATTTGTCGTCAATTTTTATATTCACACAATTTTCATTTCTCTAATTGTATCCATGTGGAGCGTTAATTCATATTAATCATATGTTCAAATGTTGACTCTTTATGCGCGTGTGCGAGCATAGGTCGACTATTGCTTGAAATTATTCGAGAACGTCACGCCTGCGCTCCATATTTGAAAAAAATCTCAAAAAAGTACTTTTTAAAACGATTTCGAGTCTGCAGATTTCATCACGTCCACATGTATGCGTCTCCTCCTGTTCTCTGAATTTTTACCATCTTCTTTCTCTTTTTTTGATTTTTTTAGGGCGCTGATATTTGCTGGTCTATAACCGATATTTGCATGCCCATTTATTAGAAAAAGAAACAATTTCTTCCTTTTTTATAATGCTCCTAATTGCCGCCCCCCTCATCCCAACCCTAATTTCACGATTTTCGCCTCTGCCGCCGTCTGGAACATTCATTGCCCACCTCTGCACGCCCAGTCCGACCTCCGCCACCGTCTTAGGTGCTCCCCAACGCCGCTAGTGCCACCCCAAAGGCTCTTTGCTGTCGGCGCCGCCGCCTGGAGATCGTTGCCGCCGGACCGACGCCATCTGCTGCCGGACCGACGCCATCTGAAGTTCATCGCCCACTTCTGCTGCCGGACCGACGCCATCTGAAGTTTTAGCCAACGCCTGTGCTCTCCTTCGTTCCTCTCCTTGGCCGAAGAGATCGTTGTGCCGGCAGGTAACACCTCCAATTAATCACATCTCATGATACTCCTGTTAACAAATCCTCCTAAGTGCATATTTCCTACACTATACCTTCTTTGATCTGGCCATAATCATGTTTGTTATCGCTCATGTTTGTTAACGCCTCCAATTAATCTCATGATACTCCTGTTAACAAATCCTCCTAATTGCATATTTATACTTCCACTTCTTATTGCTCATGTTTGAAATACTCTTTTACCCTTAAGCCTGTTAACTTTCTACTTCCACTTCTTAGATACACTTTCTTAATGCATATTTCCTATACCATACCATTGTAAACTATAGCAATTATAGTACAGTACCAGTAGAAGCAACAACGACAATGTTTTGGTGAATTTCTGAATTCAAAGAGATGTGGTTGTAAATTTTCTCTTAGAGGGCGGAGAGAAGAAAAAAATGAATGGAAAATTACAGTTGAATGCGAGATTCATAATCATGGGATGGTTCATTTAAAAGCACATCCTTATGCGGGAAGATTAAGCAGCTGCGAACAGAAAATAGTTGAGGATATGTGTAATGACAGTGTGAAACCACAAAAAATACCAACGACATTAAAAAAAAGAAATTCAGGCAACACTGCAACATTGAGGACAATTTACAACATTGAGGACAATTTTCAAAAATTAAATGTAATTTTTAAAAAAGGGCTGCAAATATTCGACGAGACTGCAAATATCTATTTGTGGGTTGCAAATATCCACAAGCTGCAAATATCGATTATAGGCCTGCAAATATCAGCGCCTTTTTTTACTCTGAAAATTTTAATGTTTACCATCTTCCTCTTCTCCCCCTTCTTATTTTTCATCGTCTTTGTTTTCTAATCTTTTTGTACTATTTTATTTTATTTTTACCCTTTTCTTCAACCCCTACTTCCTCTTCCCTCCCCTCTTATTTTTCTGATTTTTTTACTCTAAAAATTTCTGATTTCAACTCCTTCATCGTCCTCTTATTTGTTTTCTCTTTTATCTCGCTCTAATCTTGAAAACCAATTCCATCATGCAACCTGTTGCACTCAGAGTCGCACCCGATGGGGTGATTGCAATACAAACTAATGTTATATGCAATAATTTTAAATTGAAGAAAGCGACATTAGGTTTAGCAAGCAAATTTGGAGCGCACAAGATTAGCAATTTAATTTCAGTTTGCGCTGCAAATCATCCGATTATTGTCACTCCTGCAATCAATAAAATCAAAAGTAGCACAATATTCGCTGAGAGAAAAAAAACCCAATTTAGAGGAAATGAGAAAAAAAAGGAAAGGACAAATAAAACTAAAACAAACTTCGCTCAGAAACTAGGTTGATCACTATAAACTGGGCATTAGCGAACCCAAATGTTAGGATAGATCTCATCGGGAGTGAAGAAGTATGGCCGTGGTGGTCGGTGGAAGGTCCGGGGAAAGGCGATAGACTCCTCACGCAAACGGTGTAAAGACGGCGGCGGGTTGCAAGGAAGATGAAGCGGTGACGGTGTAGAAGAAATATGATCACTCCGAAATCCTGGGAGAGACGGAGGAGGAACATATCATGTAGAAGAAATGAAAAGTGAAAAGAAAGGGAGACGAAACTCATTTTCCCATATACAAAGAGGGGGGGGGGGAGGAGTTCACGAGACTTCAAAAATCCTGTCTGTTTCTTCTGAACCGAGAGTAAACTTTCAGTTTTTTTTCTCTTTTTTATTCACCAGTTTTTTCTTTCAAATAGGAAATGGACTTTTCATTTTTCCAACAGTCAGGTACCTCCTTTTAAATCAAATTTAGCGTATGTAAGCAGCACAGTGGGCGGTTTGCATGATAGTTAAGTGATTTCACGGGAGAAAGCAGGGAGAGGTGGGAATAGGTTTCCTGCTTGTTCCTTTTCATTTTTTGATTTGGCCTTTTTTCTCTCTTTTTTTCTTTTTTTCCTGTTTTTTTTTTAAATTTAAACAGGTTCTTTTTTGTACAGCCTTTTGTTATTAACACCAAATATCTTCTAATGAATATTATATTTGTGTACAGTCAAAATTA
The DNA here is from genome assembly GCA_039583875.1 of Platanthera guangdongensis. NCBI lineage: Eukaryota > Viridiplantae > Streptophyta > Magnoliopsida > Asparagales > Orchidaceae > Platanthera > Platanthera guangdongensis. Next base: position 191,851,464 of record CM077148.1, read on the forward strand.
TGTTTAAGGCTCAAAAGGGAAGTGAGAGAGGAAACACGGGGTGACCTTACCAAATCAAAGGATTATAACTTTGACTAATCTAGAGCAACTAAGTTTCTGTTTGTTTTGGCCCTTACTGATTGAAAGGGAGATGTTAGAAATGGAGTTTGAAAAAGGAGCTTTCTATGAAAAATGGAGCTTACCTTAAAAAACGGTGTAAATTTTCATTTGAAGAGCCGTTCGAAAAGCAGTGCAAATAAACTGTTTGGTAAAAGCATAATTTTGGCAGCTGCTTTTTTCGGAATGTGAACCTAAAAATGTCAAGCTTGCAAATTCTTAAAGGTGTATAAAAAGACTCTTATCTTCTCATAACACTTAACTTTGCATAAAACATAGATAATTAACTTTTCCTAATTTTACCTGCACCGTTGTATAAGCCTCATCCTCATTATTAACCTGCTTCAAACAAGAAATGTGCACCATTGTATATGCTTGTAATTTGAACAAGTTTGATTTAAAAAACAAATTTGATAAAAGAAACAAGCTTTGCTAAAAACAATTATGTTTCATCGGAAAAAGATTTTGTCAACAGGTTTCATAGGAGAAAGATTTCATGGAAACAAGCCCAGAAAATGTAACCCATAATAGAAAAAAAGTTTTCCTCTACGTAGAAATCAAGAGCAGGAAAAAATTGAACCAGGGAACAAGATGGTTGTAGCTCCTAACGCTTGTAGCAAGCTCCTCCATTGTATAGTTTGTGTGATTACTTAAAGAAGCGTCGTCCCAACCACCTCATTCCACCATGCCGGAAACCCCTAACTACTCCATGGGCATTCCTCTATTCTCGCACGGACGAAGAAGATTACCGAAAAAACCCAGAGAGAATCCATAATCAGCCGAAGAAGATGATGATCCAATCGGTAAATGGTAAAGCACGACGAACCCTTTGTGACAATGATTCGTACAATTCCCGGGCTACATCGTTCGATGATGTGGAGAAGGTAATGGGAAGCGCATCCTTGCGAGTATTGTTGTCGAGGAAGAAAAATGATAGCGGTGAGAAGGCAGACGTGCCGTTTAGAACGCTCGAATAGGAGCTCCCCCCGTGTTTGAACATTGACCTACGCCGCGATTTATTAAAAAATCGAGTTTTATTTTTTCTTTCTGCCCAAACGGTCGTATTTCCTCCAACTCTGATTTTTATCCACCATAATGGCCCGTGGCAGTGAAAACAAACGAGGCCTAAATGTATGACCTAGCTAATTACGTCATATGGAATATTGATGAAGCTCATTCGTGCAACATGTGAGAAATTATTTAGTCGATACATTTTGGATCGTTAGATGGATGATTGGAACCGATGCTTGCAACATGCTCGGATTTTCCTATTTTTATGCTTTTTTGTGTGTTTTATTTTAAGAGTTAGGTTAAATTATCTGTCGGGCAATCATGGCCATCAAATAAATTTAACCTAATCCCCCTTTCTATCACTTGTAGCAGCCGGTTGAAAGAGATCGACAATTTGGTTTTGGAAGCAGGAACTGCTCGGTCAAGCTGGTGCGACGCCAACCCCCGTGCGGAGCGACGCTGCTGGATCCGCCTCCAGTGGGTGCGACTCCCCCTTCTGCCACCTTCCCTTCCTTTAGTGCCTTGGTTCGAGCCTTCCGCCGTTTTCTCCATCCTCTTCGCCGTTGACCGCATCCATTCCTTTCCATTGGACCCCCATTCACCCGCCATTTCCCTCTTTGGATCCACAACAAACCATCTTCCTCGTCATCATGACCTCTACAACAGCCAACCTTCCCTCATCCCTCAGCCCTCAGCCCTCAGCCCTCACCCACCACCGCACCTTATCTTTGCAGCACTTACAGTCTCCGGTAGTCCTCCTACAACCGCCAACAGCCCTCCTACAACCACTGACAACTCCCCTTCATTTCCATAACTTTCTCCATTTCCTTAACCTTCTGCTGCCGCCTCCAACACCCTCTACCAGCCTCCTCCATTCTCCAACAGCCTTTACCCACCCTAAAACCCCTCCGAATAATCACTTTCCCCATGATTTTCCCTCTCCCAACACTTCCACAATGCTCCCTACAGCTTCCACTCCTTCCCTGCCCTCCACAACCCCTCCCCCACTGAAATCCACCCCCAAATATCCCCTACCAGCCCTGACCAGCTGCCATCATCTCTCTAAACCCTTTAGTCCCTCTAAAACAGTCTCCGATCTTCTTTAACAGTCCTAAATCAGCCCCAAACTGCAGTGTCTACACTTCGAACAGCCACCACCACCACCACCGGGTCTTCCCACCGCCAGTAACATCAATTACTTGGTGAGTTTTTATATTTTAGTTTTCATTTCCCTATGTTGTACTAATAATTACTCTCTGCTAGCAATATTTGGCTTAGATTGATTTGACTGTTGTATCTCTTTATATATGCACAATATTTATTTGCTTCCCATTTCTATTTCAGTGCACTCAATTTATTTTGCAATAGTCGCCTAATTACTAGATTTGACTGTTTGTGTTTAATTGAGATTAAAAGTGCGAGAATTTTAAAATTAATATTGTTTAATTAATTGTATGTCGGAACTCGTTATATGATTGATTGATTCACATTCACATTTGGTTAAGGTTTATATCGTAGGATTGTGTGTGCTTGCATCTCTCTTGCATTTTAGGGTTGTTGTTGTATCTATTGTATTTAGTTGTAATTGTTTGCATGACATCTAAGGTTAGAAAATCGATTGACCACGTTCACCTATATATTCATCCTGCGTCAAATACACTAGTACAATCTCTCCAATACATAAATAAAATATAGGAAATTAAAAGCAAGAAACAAGTGCGTGACATAAAAGAAATATGTTCAACTTCACTAAAAAAATGAAATAACTGCATAAAGTAAACTTTGGCGCTACGAACACATGTCTACCTCAATTCCCCCCAAGTGGGAAAATATCATTCTCTAACGAGAGCCTCAGTGATATGTTGTAGTATGTCAGGGTGACATCTCGATAACTCCTCGGCCTAGATCCATGAACAATCCGTCAGCGGTTGTCCTCACTAGTGTCCTAAGAATCGTTGATGCACCTCATGTCGTGTCTGAGTGGTACGATATCCACGACGTCGTCGATCTTATCAGTCTTTAACTACTCCACAAGTGTAAATGGTAATGTCTTTAAGTCCACCTCATCTGTTTTGTCTCCTGTGTAGGCTGTCTCGTCGACAATGTTGAACACGGGGGGAGTGACTACGGTAGGTGTGAGATCTAACAAGCGTTAGCCCTCAATCCGCAAGTATACAAAATGGGTCAAACTTCCTCTTGCTCAATTTGTCACAAACACCAACTGGGAATATCTGTCGCCGAAAGTATGCCATCACCATAACTCCCTCATGAAAATGTTGTTCTCTTTTATGCTCATCGACAACTGCCTTATATCGTGCATTTGCGATATGAAGTCTCTCTGGTACTTTCCTCTGGACCTTTATGATATGGTTGCTAAGCTGAATAGCCCCTGCACTAATCCTACCATGAAAAGATAAAGGAGTCCTATCTAGTAGGTGGGGAATAGGCTGGTCATAAAGGATCTCAAAGGGGGTTTTACCAATGAAAATGTTTAAAAAGTTATTGTAAGCAAACTCGACTCGTGGAAGTATCAAATCCCACTGAGTTGGTCTCTCTCCCGTAAGGCATCCAAGTTACCTAAGCTCCTATTGACTAGTTCAGTTTGCCCATCGGTTGGGTATGATATGCACTGGTAAACTGAAGTTTAGTTACTAATTTTGCCCATAATATTTTCTAAAAATGACTTTGAAACCTAGTGTCGCGATTTAAAATAACTTTCATGCGGATATCATGCAGATGATATTTTATAGAAACAAGACGTAGACAAGTCAGATGACGAAAAACATATGCAAAACCTAAAAATGCAATGTAATGAAACAAAAATAGAAATTTTAAATTTAAAATTTTAAAATTGTTTTCCATTGTAAGTGTTCTTGTGCAAGCAAAAAATTTCCTTGAAGTATAACTATCTAAAGTGAATAATTGATAATTGATGAAATTTCTCAACTCTTAGTGTTAAAATTCCATCCTCAAACATTGTTAAATCCAAGATCTCGAAAAAGACATTTATTATTGGGTATATAGATATGTCATATTGAAACAAAATTTCTCGACAAAATCTTATTATCTAACATATTCAGCATTCATGATCCAAATACAAAATCAATTTGTACATTAGTACAAAATTTATTGTTATCGAACGAATGTGAGGGTTCAAGAGAATATAAAATAACATCTAACAATTCTAGTTGATGACCGAATAGTGTTTTAGGTTCAAAATGATGCTGATGTATGAACTCAAATATAGGGGCAAGTGCATAATTAATTTCATAATTTATGTTATGCTCAACCCCAAATGCACATTCATTCTCAATATCATCTTCTATAAGATAACTTTCTTCTAAATTTTCATCAGTCACATTATCATGAGAATCTACATCAAAACCACTAACAATATCACATAAAACTTCACAATCATCTTCTGAATTATCTTTTAAAACTAGATCAAGCTCTTCTTATGGAAGATTGAAACAAATCAAATTTTCATAAGTGTGGAATAAATGATCTTGTTGACAAACTAAAGACTGATTTGCATGGTCTCGATCATCACTATTAATCTGTTGATTTGTATGACTATCATGATTGTTCAACCCAGTAAGTTCTTTATTCTCTCTCTCTCTCTCTCTCTCTTCATACATTGATTATTTTTAATTATGTTTCTTGTAGTGAATGTAGTAGTGTGAAACTTTTTTTGATGTTTGATACTGTTGAAGGAAACATGTAAAGACCCCTTTAGTCACGTAGCTAGAAAGTTTAGTCTCACATCTTGAATGTGACATTCTCTCCTCTTCCTCCTTCTATATATTTGTACTTGTACATGTATATTTTCAATTTTTTTACATGTAATATATTGGGAATTTCTCCATTCAGTAATTCTCTACCTGGTATCAGAGCCTTTCGGTCCGAAATTTCCTTCACGTTATGCTCTGGGCGATTACTTCTACTCTGACCGCATACTCCACCTGGTTTCTGCTCCTGCGGACTCGACTTTTCTAACCACAGCTCTCATCTTCCCGTGGATCCACCTCCCTCTCCCTCCTCATCCCCTTCCTTCTTATAGCTTTTCTCCTCTCCTTTGTAGGCCCCGCCGTCTTCTTCTTTTATCGCGGTTTGCTCAGTTCTATCCGCTGCGGTTGCTTGGTTCTCCTTTTCCCGCGGTCTACTCGGTTCTATCCGGCTGCGACCTTCTTCTGCCGATCTCTGCTGGTCGCTTCTTGTCTCGGGTCGGCTTCTCACCGCAAGTTCTTGTCGGCAGTTTGCTATCGGTTCTTAGCTGCAAGGCAGTCCGCCAGTCTAGTTGCCGCTTCTCCTGGCCGCCTTTTCCCTCTTTCTGCTGCTGGGACTAGCCATAGCTTCTTGTCTCCAGACCGCGGCTTCTTCTCAGACCGCAACTTTCCGCCTCCAGACGACAACTTATTGTCTCCAGCCTCCAGCTTATTACAGGCTGCTTCCCTCCCAGCCGCTAATCGCTGCGATCTCATCTTGCTGAGAGCTCTGTCCGCTGTGAGCTCATGTGAGGTTGCTTCCCTTCTAATCGCCAGGCCGTTTCTCCTCAGACCGCCTCTTCTTCACCAAACACAGCTCTTCAAAGGCCTTAGTCCGCCGCGGTCTTCTCGCTGCAGTCTTCCTTGCCTATACTCGTTGCGGTCTGCTTTTCTTCTTGCCGGGCTCTGCTTCTTCTAGCCGTCACCGACTAAGCGTTGTTGCGTTCTACAACTTCCCGCGTCTACCCGATTGCCGCTCGCCTAAACACACCTCGCCGTGCCTTGACCTAGCCGAGGTCGCTGGTCTCCCTCCTTGCCGCAGTCTTCTGTTCGCTGCCCTTACGGTCTCCTAGCTTGCTGCAGTTCCTCTCCTGCTCCGCTGATTGCCGACACTTTGCCGCCAGTTGCTGAGTCCGCTGTTCCTCAGGATCTGGTCGCTGTTGTTGTGTTGCCGCCTGCCGCCTGGCTAGCCGCTCCTTCCCGCAGCTTGCTTCTACCCGTTGCAGCTTCTCCCTTGCCGCATAGACCCTCTGCCCTTGCCGCAGTTCGTCTTGGCTAACCGTCAAACCGCCGTTGCTGTCCGACAGTTCTAGTGGGTGCTTCAGCCGCGGTTTGCTCTTGCTGCGTGCTTCTGTTTACTGCGCTGCTTGCCGTGCCGAGTTCACTGTCTTGATCCTAGCTGCCCTCTGTCCATGACCGCACATTCTACTCCAAACAACATTCAATTTGACATTGATGACTTTTTGTGCATCAAAATCAAGCAACTTTAAGGGATAATCAATCATTTTCTTGGCTATGTTGTGTCAATTCCAGTGGTGGCTTCTCCTGTATTGCCCATAATTCGTCTTGGATCTTGGATTCAGGGGCCTCCCACCACATTACCTCACGACAACCATCACACTACTTGGACTCTGTGCACCCCAAATTTATTACTGCTGCGAGTGGGGACACCATTCCTGTCTCTGGCTCAGTCGACATTAACATTACTCCCTCCATCACTCTTCGCTCGGCTCTTCATGTTCCGGGTTCTCCTTTTAACATTCTTTCTTCTATTAGTCGTCTCATTCAAGACCTTGATTGCTGCGTAACATTCTCTTTAACCTCTTGTGTTGTGCAGGATTGCAAGACGTAGTCTATCATTGGAAAAGGGCATCTGTCGAATGGTCTCTACATCTTTGACCCCTCCCCTCCGACGATTTTCTCCTCTACTAGCTCTGTTTAATGACATCGACGTCTTGGTCACGCTCCTCTAAACATACTCCGAAAAGCTTTTCCCGATGTTTCCTTCCAAGACTTCACGTGTGAGTCTTGTATCTATTGCAAACATCATCGGTTTACGTTCTCACCCCATCCTACTCGGAGTCCTGCTCCCTTTGATCTAGTTTACTCTGATATTTGAGGACCTTACAAAATCGCTAGTGTTTTTGGATATCTTTATTTTGTTACATTTGTCGATGATTACTCTCGCGTAACATGGCTGTATCTCCTTCATGATCGCTCTAAACTGTCTGGTGTATTTCGTGCCTTTATCATTGAAACTCACAACCACTTCTCCATTACAATTAAAACTCTTCGTACCGACAATGCACGTGAATACACTAGTCATGCATTTACTAACCTGTGTGTTGAGTTTGGGATCATACATCAAACCTCGTGTGTCTATACCCTCCAACAAAATAACGTTGCTGAATGCAAGAATGTTCACCTCCTTGAGGTCACCCGCTCTCTTATGTTTCAAATGAATGTTCCCAATAAATATTGGAATTTCGCGGTCTCTACCTCCTGCTCTCTTATTAACCACATGCCTTCCTTTATTCTCAACTTTGGGGTTCCCTTCAACCTTCTTTTTCCCTCCGCACCGCCCTTTTCAGTCACCCCTCGCGTGTTTGGCTGTGTGTGCTGTGTTCATAATCTTGCCCCGTCCACAGACAAGCTTGCTGCACGTGTCACAAAATATATGTTTGTTGGTTATTCCCGTACTCAGATGGGCTATGTCTGCTTCTCTCCTAAGGATCGCAAGGTTGTTACTTCTGCTGATGTTACTTTTCTCAAAGGCCATCCCTATCATTCTCAACCAACTGATTCCCTACTTCCACCACCCCTTCCGTGGCCTGATGTTCCTGTTACTTCCAACCCTCCACCTCTCCCTCCCACGACACTCCCATCAAACCCACCTCTCCTTCCTTCGCCACTCCTACCCAAATCTCTTCTCATTTGTGTATATACTCGTCGTCATCCTCCGTCTACTATCTTACGGGAGATGCCCTCCTCTAATGATATTTTGCAGGATGCTGATCCGGCGACTAGTTCTACTGCACACCCGATGGCGAATTATGTCCCCTTCCACCGCCTCTCTCCAGAACTTCGCCAATTTGCTCTTTCTTTATCCTCTATTACCATCCCTACTTCTGTGCAGGAGGCTCTCCAACATCCGGGATGGCGGACAACTATGAATGAGGAAATGTCTGCTATTTGGGTGAACCACACTTGTGATCTTGTCCCTCTTCCTTTTGGACAGACTTGCGTGGGTTGTAAGTGAGTGTTTTCCATCAAACATGGTCCAGATGGGATGGTTCAACGTTTGAAAGCTCGTCTGGTAGCTCGTGGTTTTACTCAACAACAAGGTCTAGATTATGATATCACCTTTTCTCCAGTCGCAAATTCAATACTGTTCGTGTGTTGATCTCTCTCGCTGTTCATCGACATTGGCTGTTGCACCAATTGGATGTCAAAAATATTTTTCTTAATGGCGATTTGCCGGAGATCGTCTATATACAACAACTTCCTGGGTTTGAGACCAGGTGAGTGTCTCTTGTTTGTTGTCTGAAGAAGTCACTTTATGGTCTCTAACAATCACCTCAGACATAATTTTACAAATTCAGTCAGACTGTTAGTGATGTTGGGTTCACTCGGAGTTCAACCGACTTCTCGTTATTCACTCATCATCGTCCACCAGGCATCGTGATTCTCTTGGTGTATGTTGTTGATATTCTGATTACGGGAGACGATCTTGCAGGGATACATATGATCAAACAACATCTGGCGACCGTGTTTAAAATAAAGGACCTGGGAAGCCTTCGTTACTTTTTTGGTCTCGAGGTGGCTCAGTGACCTGATGGAGCTTCTGTTATCACAAAGAAAGTATTGTCTTGACTTGCTTCATGATGCAGGCTACTTTGGATGCAAGCCTGCCGACACTCTCATGGATATCAATCACAAGCTCTGCGCTCATGCCTCAGACTCTGATCTGCTCCTTCCGAATCCAGAGTACTATCGTCGTCTTGTGGAAAAGCTGATATACCTCACTATTACAAGACCTGATATATCAACAACAAGGTCTAGATTATGATGTGTCATTTTCTCCAGTCGCCAAATTCAATATTGTTCGTCTGTTGATCTCTCTCGCTGTTCATCGACACTGGCCGTTGCACCAATTGGATGTTAAAAATATTTTTCTTAATGACGATTTGCAGGAGATCGTCTATATACAACAACCTCCCGGGTTTGAGATCACGTGAGAGTCTCTTGTCTGTTGTCTGAAGAAGTCACTTTATATTCTCAAACAATCACCTCGGGCATGGTTTGACAAATTCTGTCAGACTGTTAGTGATGTTGGGTTCACTCGGAGTTCAGCCGACTTCTCGTTATTCACTCGTCATCTTCCACCAGACATCGTGATTCCCTTGATGTATGTTGATGATATTCTGATTACGTGAGACGATCTTACAGGAATACATATGATCAAACAACATCTGACGTCTGTGTTTAAAACAAAGGACCTGAGAAGCCTTCGTTACTTTCTTGATCTCGAGGTGGCTCGACGACCTGATGAGGCTTGTGTTATCTCAAAGAAAGTATTGTCTTGACTTGCTTCATGATGCAGGATACTCTGAATGTAAGCCTGCTGACACTCTCATGGATATCAATCACAAGCTTTGCGCTCATGCCTCAGACTCTGATCTGCTCCTTCCGAATCTAGAGTACTATCGTCGTCTTGTGGGAAAACTGAAATACCTCACAATTACAAGACCTGCTATATCATTTGCTGTTGTAGTTGTCAGTCGATTCATGCATGAGTCACATCTCTCATCTCTAGGCAGTTGAGCTCATTCTTTGATACTTGAAGACTGCTCCTGGACAAAGACTTGTATACAAGCTCTCTTTGTCTCCCTTATCTCTGTGCGCATATTCTTACGCTGATTATGCTGATTCATTAGATGATCGTCGTTCCACAAGTGGATACTACACTTATTTTTGGGGACATCTCATTACATGGCATAGCAAAAAATAGTCTGTAGTTGCCCGCTCATCTGCTGAGGCCGAGTATCATTCAATGATAGCTATTGTGTCTGAGCTTACATGGATTGAGGGTCTCCTTCATGATTTAGGAGTCAAGCTTTCCTCACCAGCCACCCTATTTTGCGATAGTCAAGCTGCCATACACATTGCCAGAAATCCTGTTTTCCATGAATGAACAAAACACATTGAAGTTGATTGTCATTTCATTCAGGAGAAGGTTCAATTGAAAAAGATAGAGTTAATACATGTTCCTGCTGCTGAGCGAGTTGCTGACATCCTCACCAAGGCCTTACTGCGACCTCTGTACTATCAGTTCTTGTCCAAGGTTGGTGTCTACGATTTGTACGCTCCAGCTTGCGGGGGAGTGTTGAAGGAAACATGTAAATGCCCATTAGTAAAGGCTCATTTAGTCACTTAGCTAGAAAGTTTAGTCCCACATCTTGAATTGGACATTCTCTCCTCTTCTTCCTTCTATATATTTGTACTCATACATGTATATTTTCAAGTTTTTTACATGGAATATATTGGGAATTTCTCCATTCAGTAATTCTCTTCAGATACCATCTAATGTGATTTCTTGCCTCTCAAAGAGTTATTGTTGCTTATTAAATAATGAGTGCCACTTTTATTCTATTGCAGGGTTACAATTTTGTCATTGGTTTCCCGAGTTAGCTGTAAAAGATGTTAAAATGAAATTGGGATGTAATTGCCATGCTATATGGATCCTATGAATATGATGTGCTTTAATATAAAATAATTTTATGAGGTATGCCAAAACGACAAATTAAATTTTTTGGACAACAATATGATAATACGAAAACTCAAAAAAATTGCAACTTTTTTGTGTTGTTTTTTAACTCAAAGAAAACTCAAAGATGACGCTAAACAAAACTCGTAAGACAACCTCCCTCTGATATCACTTGATGTACTCGTAGTCGCACCCGATGTCGTGATTGCAATGCAAGCTAATGTTAAATGTAATTTTAACATTAAGAAAGTGGTGTTAGGTTTAACAAGAAAATTTGGATCGCAAAAGATTAGATATTTAAATTTATTTCACGTCGCAAATCATTCGATGAACCACAATTCTGCGACAATCAATAAAATCCAAAGTAACAAAATATTCGTCGAAAGAAAATAACCCAACTTAGAGGTAATGATAAAATAAGGAAATGACAAATAAAAACTAAAATAATTTTCCCTCAGAAACTTGGTTAATTATTATGAACTAGGCATAGGAGAACTCAATGATTAGGGTAGATCTCACCGTGAGTGAAGATGTATGATGGTGGTGGTCGCTGGATGGTTTGGTGGACTCTTAACGCAAACGGAGTTAAGACGACGATAACAGCTTGCAAGGAAGATGGGACAATGACAGTGTGGAACAAATATGGTGGCGTCAAAATCCGTGAAGACACAAAGAAGGAAGATATCACGTTGTAGAAATGAAAATAGAAAAGAAAGTGATGCAGAACCCAGCGTCTCACCAGGCCTGCCACCCAGCACGGCGTCACACCTCCTGGGGGCCCAACATGGTGTCGCACCATGTGGGCTTTATCAGGGCCGCGGCCCATGCACCCAAACTCGTCTCGGGGTCCCACCACAGGAATACCAAAGGTTTTTGAGGTCGGGTCAGTTCGATCCGGCGACACCCGTGATAAGAAGCTTTCAGGCAAGTTTCCATCACCAACTGATCGCGCGGATCAGTTGGTGATGGAAACTTGCCTGAAAGCTTCTTATCAAGGGGGTCGCCGGATCGAACTGACCCGACCTCAAAAACCTTTGGTATTCCTGTGGTGAGACCCCGAGACGAGTTTGGGTGCATGGGCCGCGGCCCTGATAAAGCCCACATGGTGCGACACCATGTTGGGCCCCCAGGCGGTGTGACGCCGTGCTGGGTGGCAGGCCTGGTGAGACGCTGGGTTTTGCATCATAATAAGAGACTCTCAGACGAGTCTTCATCACCAACTGATCCGCGGATCAGTTGGTGATGGAAGCTCGCCTGAGAGCTTGTTATCAAGGCGGTCGAGGGTTCAAACTGATGCGACCGCAAAAACCTTCGGTATTCCTGTGGTGGGACCCCGAGATGGGTTTGGGTGCATGGGCCGCGGCCCTGATAAAGCCCACATGGTGCGACACCATGTTGGGCCCCCGGACTGTGTGACGCAGGGCCGGGTGGCGGGCCTGGTGTGACTCTGGTTGCCGCATCAGAAAGTAAGATAGAACTCACCAATGTTATTAGGATAGTGATACAGATTTTAGGATCGTACATTCCGAAATTGATAAGCCGATCCAAATCGCACCTACAATCTGTTTTGGTTCCTCTACGGGTGGGATTGCGATTCAGATCGTCGGATCTTTAGGATTGCGATCCTAAGACTGATCCTATCAATTCAGATCTTGATTCTAATTAAAGGATCTAGATCCAATTATATCCAAACCTACTTTATAATTAAATTAAGAACCTCTCGATAAATCTTAGTATCAGGCGTCACTCAACAACCCTTATCTCGAGCCACTCCCATCCTTAGTTCCTTCTCGCTTTAAGATCACACTTCCTCCATTGTCCGTCTTGCTTTTCTCCAATGTTCGAGACACCTTCAATTTTCCTTTCTTAGACGCTCTAGTGCGTCTTCGGGGGGACTAACCCGCATCCAATGAATCCAGCCCACATGCATCCAGTGATTCTAGCCCACATGTATCCAACAATTCTTTCGCACACATCCAGCTTGCATGCAAGACTATCGGCTCCATGTAACGCCCCTATAGGACCCTCCACCTTATATTTAGATATTTCTTTATGAATGCATCATAGATTCTTTATGTAGTTCTAATGTCATAACTTTCATTCATATTACATTGCCCTTTTATTGTTTATTACATGAGAATATATTTAATTGTATTGTAAATATTGCTTTCTATGAAAATAAGGTGATGATTTCGGTACATAAGAGGTTTTACAGGATTTGTATAATTACTTTTTATATCCCCACTAGAACTTTTGAGCTTTATTCCCATCTCTTCGAAGTATTAAAAATGGCATGTTTCATTGAGTTTAAAGATCAAAAAATTATTGCATCCTAAGTTCCTAACTTTTATATAAGCATAATTTTTCATAAAGTATTGCTTTAATGTACTTGTTAAGGATTTGTATTAATGGTTTGTACTTGCCTTCCATCTTATAAATAATAATTGTAGTTTGATATTTTTAGTGGTGCTTTATATTTACTTATCTAGAAGTTAGAATGATTTATTTTTTGGTTAATGAATCCTATAGGATCTTATTATCCTCAATTCGATTCTACGGTCCGATCCGATCAAACCTCAAAATGATCCTTCCTAGGATTCCGATCCTGACAACCCCGGAACTCACTACCCCGTACAAGATGTGAGGGGGAGAGAGTTTACGGGACTTCAAAATCCTTTCTATTTCTTTTGAACCGAGTATAAGCTTGCAATTTTTTTTCTTTCTTTTTTTTGGGTTTTTTTTTCTTTCGAACAGGGAAATGGGCTTTTCGGTTTTCATGGGAGAAAACAGGGAGAGGTGGGAATAGTTGAATAGGTTTCATGCTTGCTCTTTTTTTTTGATTTGGCCTTTTTCTTTTTCTTTTTTGTCTTGTTATTATCACCAAACAACCAATGAAGATTAAACATGTGTAGGACCATAATTAAGGTTAAGACTCAAAAGGGAATTGAGAGAGGAAACACAGTTTGACCTTGTCAAATCAAAGAATTATGCCTCCAACTAATCTAGAGTACTTAAATGTACAACCTAGTTAGTTACGTCATATGGAATACACCACTACAATCTCTCCGGCACATAAATAAAATATAGGAAAATAAAAGCACGAAATAAGTGTGCCACATAAAAGAAAAATGTTTGGCATGACTAAAAAAACGAACTAACTGCATAAAGTAAACTTTGGCGCTACGAACACCTGTCTACATCACAATCAAACCACATGACTGATCAATTACAATTTCGCTGATTGAATTCTGTCTTACCGTCAAACCAAAAAATTGGAATTCATTCCAAAATTTTATTGGTATAAGACCGAAATACAATTCTTGAAAGTCAATTCCTTATCTCCGAACAGGCTCTTATAGAATTTAGAGAAAACAATAAAGAGTTCAGATCGTTCTTTTAAAAGCTACACCCAAGTACATCTGAAATAATCAGTTGAATATACACGTTATCTGTATTAGACGTGTTTTATTTACGTTTATGCTTTTTTCTCATTTAATTGTTCACGTGACATGTCCCGTTTATTTTGGCCTATATATTTGTATGTTTTCCCGATTCTAGGGTATCAAAATAATAGAGTCCTAATATCTACTTGGTATCTGAACCGCAAGCCGATTCGTCCTTCTCTCTTCCGCCCGCGTTCGGATCCCGCCGATCGGCGCCTGCTCCACCCGACATCGCAGGGTCACGATCAGTTCCAGAATCCAGGTCCGCCGATCGCCTGCTCCGCCCGTCCTTGCAGAGCCGCGCCTGCTTTGCCTCCCAGAGTCGCGACCAGGGCTGGATTCCAGTCGCGCCTCATGCACCCTAGCCCGTTTTTTCCGCCGCCCTTCGGTTTTTCGACTGCCTTCCTTCAACGCCTCTTCTTCTTAGCGGCGTTCCTCTTCGACGGTCTTCTCCGTCCGGTTTTTCGGGCGACCCCTTTGTCTCCGGCCGTTTTGTCCTGCCGGAGACATCGTGCTGACATCCTCCGGTGTTCTCTCCGGCGGCATGATCTAAGGGACACTCGTAGGATGTGGTTCCGTCTGATTTGAGATATTTATCTTCTTTAGTCTCTCTTCGATGGGCGATTCCTCCAAAATCTCCTCGGCTCCTCACTCCGGTGCCCTTCATGGTTCCTCCTCTGCAGATCCTCCTCGGATCCACAGACAGTCTGGTTCGTTGAAGATAACTACTATTGCCTTGGATGATACAAACTATCTGGAATGATCCAGGGCATACCAACATGCTATTCGCAGTCACCAACTTTACAGACATTGATGGTACCACTCTTGAGCCACCATGTACCTAAATTGTCAAGGCGCGCGCCTAGGCGCGCCTGAGGCGCCGGGCGCACCAGGCGCAGCCCACTGCGCCTCAGCACAGCTGAGGCGGGCGATGTGCACCAGGCGCACCTCAGGCGCGCGCCTTACAGGCTCCCAGGCGCGCCAAAGGCGCGCCCGGACCTTTCAAGGTAATTTTTTAAATTTTTTTTGATATGGGCAAAAACATGATCTTAGGCACACCCGAGGCACCCCCTAGGCGCACTTGGGCGCCCAATTCGCTGAAAATGAGCGAATTGGGCGCCCAATTCGCTGAAAATGAGCGAATTGGGCGCCCAATTCGCTGAAAATGAGCGAATTGGGCGCCCAATTCGCTGAAAATGAGCGAATTGGGCGCCCAATTCGCTGAAAATGAGCGAATTGGGCGCCCAATTCGCTGAAAATGAGCGAATTGGGCGCCCAATTCGCTGAAATTGAGCGAATTGGGCGCCCAATTCGCTGAAATTCCACGAATTCGCGCCCAATTCGCTGAAATTCCACGAATTCGCACAATTTCAGGGAATTGGGCGCCCAATTCGCACAATTTCAGCGAATTGGGCGCCCAATTCGCACAATTTCAGCGAATTGGGCGCCCAATTCGCACAATTTCAGCGAATTGGGCGCCCAATTCGCCCAATTTCAGGGAATTGGGCGCCCAATTCGCCCAATTTCAGGGAATTGGGCGCCCAATTCGCCCAATTTCAGCGAATTGGGCGCCCAATTCGCCCAATTTCATTTTTCCCCATTTTTGCGCCTCACGTGCCTCAGGCGCGCGCCTGCGCCTTGCGCCTAGGCTACAGGGGCCCTTTGCGAAAGTAATCTTCTCTTTCGGGGGTGGGGGTCTGGGATGTGGAGCTAACGCTCCGACGGTACATAGTGTGGAGGCTCGCCTTTTGAGAAGCCTCACCCCCTATGGATCACTCCGATCCCTCCCCGGGTTCCGACGTACACCCGGTCTTCACATCGATCATCCTCCGCTCGAGGCAGGACCTCCTCGATCCTCACCTCCTGGCGACCCTGCTGCTGATACCGCTCCCTGTTTCCTCTCATCTCGAGGAACTCCGGGCACGTGGCCGTGGCGTGCCCTTCTTCCTGGTGGAAGTCGCAGTAGGGCAACTCCACCCTGACTTCTCTCCTCCTCCTCCTCCGTGCTGCTCTCCTCCTTTCTCCCATGGCTATGGCCATGACCTGATCTTGATCGGAGAGGGGAGTTCTCTGGGCCTGCCTCCATCCTAGGGGATGGAACTGATCCTGGCCCCCCTGACGGTTGTACCTTCCCTGGTAACCTCTCTATGGCCCCTGATACTGCCACTCGGGCCTCCATCCCGGCCAGCGGTCCGGCTCCTGATGCCCCCACCTGAGCTGTTGATGCTGCTGCAGTTGCCGCTGCTCCCTCTGCCGGGACTCAGCTCTCCTCTCCTTTTGACCTCTGCAAACTCCGGATTCAACGCCTCCCAGTCAACCTCTCTCGCCACCCTCTCCATAAGCTCCTCGTAGGAGAGGGGTGACACTCTCTTCAGCTCCATCCTGAAGAAACCCAGTTGCAACCCTAGGGTGAAGGCCATCATCAGGCTATGGCGTGACATCTCCGAGACTTGGGTGACCTCCTCCTAAAACCGGTCGACGTAACTCCCCAACGTCTCGTTCACTCCCTGCTTGATGTGGAATAAGGACTCCTTCCTCCTTCCTCCTCTTGGAGGTGGTGAATCTCAACATAAACCCTCGGCGTAGGTCCTCAAAGCAGTAAATAGAGTTGGCCGGCAGCTGTTGAAATCACTCCCTCACTTTCTCCTTGAGGGTGATGGCAAAGAGCCGGCACTTGAAGTCATCCGACATCTGCCAGATCGAGACCACGTCCTCGAATCACTTGACGTGCTGGACCGGGTCTCCCTTCCTAGTATAGTAAGACATCTCAGGCTCCCTGAACCCTTCTGGAACTGGGGCAGAAGAAACCAACTCGCTGAAGGGGCTGCCTCCCCTTGTTAGGTGAGCTAGAGGGTCTCGCGCACTCGCCTCGCCGAACCTGCCTCCGCTTGCCGAGCTGGGGAGGAGCACACGCTTAGGGAGCTCACATCCCCTTCCTTTCTCGGCGACCTCCTTCCCAGCTCGCCTGCCGGGAGCGTCCTCCCCCAGAGACGGGGCAGGCAAGACTGGGACCACTAGAGTCGAGCACTCGGCCTGCGCGCCGAGTGCGAACTTGACGAGGTTGATCACCTCCTGCCTGAAATCTTCGAACATCCCTACTGTGGCTAACTGAGCCTGCCGAAGATTTTCTGTGCTGATCACTTTTTACGCTCACCGCACCAAAATGTTGAAACGAAAACTCAATCTCTTGTGAAGTTTACCCTTGGGGAAGGGGTGATCACACACTTACTTCTCTCCTGCAAGCCAAATGACAAAAGAAATGAAAACTGACCCAAGGGCTCGACATGGGGGTCCCACCACACACCCGGAAGATCTTGGAGTGCTTCCCCTCCTTAGCCAAAGGTCGAGCTAAGGCTACCATAGAAAGCACAAGAAAATCTAAACACTCGCAAGCCTTTTTTTCTGAGGTGTGCCTTGGGTCCTATTTATAGATTTCTGAAAACGGCCTGGAAATAGCCAACCTCCGCTGTTTTGAACAGCTATGTGCAGCCAAGGTTCAAAATTGCGAGAAGCTCCAGATTCCACAACATAATCTGAATTTTGAGGATCTGTCTTTATTTTGGGCTCAGCCGAGCATTTTGTGCATTTAAAATAGAAGCGGAATAATTGAATTCCCAAGTATGTCTGCAATTTAAAAGAACAGGGAAATGGCATACGAATGAATATCCCATATGCTCCAAAATTCAAGAAATGTGGTCAAATCCTTATAATGATGCAAAAAATGTAAATTTCAAGAATGACAGCTATAAAATCTGAACCATGCAGCAATGAATCTTAAGAATATATCAGAAAACGAATCAAGGTAAAATGTAAAATCCCAACAAAATGAAGCCCAAACACAACAAAGTTTCAAGAATATCACCTATAAAAGAAAAAAGGGGGAAATTGAATCAGCCAGTGTTTTCTCCAAGTGAAAAACAAGTAGATATGTGCAGGTTTAGCTGTGTCTTTTACAAAAATAGCTACAAACGTGAATTTGGCCACATAAGCTATTATGGGCAGTGGATGAACATCTCTTAAAATTCACTATCAATGACTCAAATAACTACAAACAAATACATTGGCATCATTCCAAAAAAAATACAGAAAAAATTAGCTTATTAAAAATTAGAAGAAATCAGAAAACTGAAAAAGCAAAATGTAAAAGTCAGGGAGATTCGAAGAGAGATACCTCCCCAACAACATCTTCCTTGCGGGAATTGAACTTAGTGCCCTTGTAAATGTAGGTACCACATGTGGCGCAGCGGATGCTCATAGGAAGCATCATGCGGACCTTCATCTGCTGGTTCTTGGGCTGCCTCCTCCTGGGTATCTTCGACGGATCAAAGTCCGGAGGATAGTACTTGTTAAGAACCTTGCGCTCTCCCATCTTGGCTTCCTACCTCGGATCTGCAGATGCAATTCAAGCGAACCCTAGCACAGAAGCTAAACAAACAGTAGCCGACCGTGGCGGAGGCTGGCAAATGGTTGCGGAGAGTGAAGGGTGAAGGCTAAAGGGTGTGTGGCAAGGTGGAGGGGAGAAGGAAAATAGCCTGGGCAGCAAGAAACTGTCGCGATGACGAGTTTGGGGTCGAGGCGATTTTCCGCGCAACGACAGTTCAACTATACAGGAGGCTCCTGGACCATTTCGGTAGAGAAGTTGCGATGGAGTTGTGGCATGCGAAGGGGTTAGGATGGAGTTGCGGCGCGGATGAGGGCAGTGAGCAGGACTTCGACGGGAATGGACGGGGACTGTGCGCAAGACGTCGACGGGGATGGGGAAGAAGACGATGACCGTGGCAATGAGTCCGAGAAAGCGATAGTCGGGAGAACGACGGGGGAGCGTCGGTCTCTCTCGCAGTCTCGCGCGTCACAGCTAGGGTAGACGAATCGTTGCCGGATTTTGGAGGTCGGCAGTTTCCACTGCGGCGGTAGTGATGGTGCAATAGTCCCCAATCAGGGTATGTTGCGTGGTAAGATTGGAAACAGACGTAATTTTTACCATGCACAAAGTCATTTCTCTGAGAAGAGAAAGACTTAAATTTTGATAATAAATGCACAAAATGACTACTTAGATATATCACTAAAATAATGGCCCATTATACCGTCGCGTTTGCTATAAAAATGAAAGTTGCAAACCTACAAAAAATGAAAGCTGCAAATAGGCAAGTGAAAATAGGGACCTCATGCTGCTATGAAATGGGGGAAGACCTCCAGCGGTGTTAGGGTTTTACATCTGACGGCCTCAAATTATTCATGATCGTCCAACAGTCTGACGTCTGGTCAACGATCAGATTAAAATCCATCCCTTGGCCTCAAGTTATCATTGATCAGGGGTCAGGATGGTGCCATCTGTCAAAAGCAGTAGAGAGAAATAAAGCTTCCCATTATGATATTTCAGACCATATTAATCTCAATTAATATATGTAACGGTCAAATCATGTAACGGTCCAATTGTATTAGACTATATATACAGTCATAATTAAGCATGTAATTACAGAAGTTATTAATGAAAATTTCTATGCTTTGTTCTCTCTTTTCCCTATTTGTGTAACACCCTCATTCTATCACGAATAATATAACAGAAAGTTCGGTCGGGGCCCCACGCCAAATAACACGAACAGACTAAAGAGTTACGAAATGAAATCATAACCTTTAAAAATCTAAACGCACTCTAACACAGAGTTGCAAACTAGCGGAAATAAAAACGAGTTAAAATCAACCACCCAAGAGGGAATGTCCACTAACGGTTATACAACATGAATGAAAAGAGCATACACCACAAAGTTTTGGCCTTAACGCCTTACAATAATAATGTTTTACCGCGACAATAGTGGATTCCAAACATCGACACGCATGCCGGCAAAATAGGAAAACAATAGCAAAATATTGGGCCTTCGAGGGCCGGCACAGCTTTGGTCTTCAGCCCGCTATTTTTCGTTTGGCTCCGCAGCACCTGCACGCAAAACATTCCACCATGTGGTGGCAAATAAAGCAACGGTCAGCTGGAGCTGACCAAATTATAACGACTTCACCTCTTTCTCGGGATGGTGGTGCTTAATCTCTGCAAGCAATTAACATGTTTACATATTTAATATAAATGTGCAATTTAAGCAACATTCATCACAGACGATTACGCA
The DNA here is from genome assembly GCA_039583875.1 of Platanthera guangdongensis. Taxonomy (NCBI): domain Eukaryota; kingdom Viridiplantae; phylum Streptophyta; class Magnoliopsida; order Asparagales; family Orchidaceae; genus Platanthera; species Platanthera guangdongensis. The sequence continues at coordinate 191,871,664 of CM077148.1, forward strand.
AACCGCCCAACGTCTCGTGCACTCAAGATACCTTAACGGCATACCGGGTTTCCCCAAGTCCCACCTTTTTACCATCGCAGGCATACGAACATGCATAAAGCACATCAACAGTGAACTCCACCAGTCCACCACCATTCTCAGTCCCGGACTGGATGGTTCTGCTTGAACATTACTAGTCAGGCGTATAGCCTCGGCTCACCCCTATGTCAACGACAATTGTCATGTTTAACCGAACGACATAGAGCGGGTACAGTTCAGCTCTTTCTCGTTGCTCAAATCGTCGTGTCAATTAACGACCATGACGCGGGTCAGCATCCATGTATAACCCTGTATCCGGCGAGGGGGTCACCAAGAGCCAGACCGGTTTGCTCCCTTTTTCCAAGTCCCGAGCGAGCACCTGGGGGGCCAGAGCTCGGCAGCCCCCGGCTCGCCCAGGCGAGCCCGACCAGTGGTACATGAATAGGGTCAGTAGGGCACGCACTCGCCAGGATGTAGGTAGAAGCGGCGAGTACCAGCTAGTCCAGACACTCGACGCCGTTCTGTCTTTAGCGTGGAGTGAAGTCCAGACACTCGACGTCATTCTCCCTCAGCGCTGAGTAAAGTCCAGACAATCGACGTCGTTCTGCCTCAGTGCTGAGTGAAGTCCAGACACTCAACGCCATTCTACCTTGGTGTTGAGAGAAGCCCGCCCAGTCCACTCAGTTAGTCGAACGGAGCTCGGCGTTCGTCGAACGGAGCTCGGCATTCGTCGAACGGAACTTAGCATTCGTCGGGCTCAATTTCTCAAGAGCTGACCCGCAGGATCATGCAGTCCTTGTCCCAGGCGAGCACTCAAGGGGCCAGAGCTCGACAGCCCCCAGCTCGCCCAGGCGAGGTGGAATCATCCGGGGCGAATATAGCCAAAAGGCTCGCCCTCGCCAGGTAGAGCCGGCGAGTAGGGCCAGCCGGGCCCGTACTTGCCGAGGCCCGACAGGACCAGCCGAACCCGTATTAGCCGCCCTGGGCAAGCAGAGACATTAGGGGGGCACTCGCCCAGCGACCCATGATGTTTTGTTTACCATTTTTGCCCTTGATGGTCTGCCTATAGCCTGTTAGAACAGCGTAGTTACGTTGTTGACAGACCCGGTTGGGCTGCACATAGCTGTTCAAAACAGCGGAGGTTGGCTATTTGCAGACCGTTTTCAGAAATCTATAAATAGGACCCAAGGCACACCTCAGAAAAAAAGGCTTGCGAGTGTTTATATTTTCTTGTGCTTTCTATGGTAGCCTTAGCTCGACCTTTGGCTAAGAAGGGGAAGCACTCCAAGATCTTCCGGGTGTGTGGTGGGACCTCCATGCCGGGCCCTTGGGTCAGTTTTCATTTCTTTTGTCATTTGGCTTGCAGGAGAGAAGTAAGTGTGTGATCACCCCTTCCCCACGGGTAAACTTCACAAGAGATTGAATTTTCGGTTTCAACATTTTGGTGCGGTGAGCGTGAAAAGTGGTCAGCACAGAAAATCTTCGGCAGGCTCAGTTAGCCACAGTAGGGATGTTCGAAGATTTCAGGCAGGAGGTGATCAACCTCGTCAAGTTCGCACTCGGCGCGCAGGCCGAGTGCTCGACTCCAGTGGTCCCAGTCTTGCCTGCCCCGTCTCTGGGGGAGGACGCTCCCGGCAGGCGAGCTGGGAAGGAGGTCGCCGAGAAAGGAAGGGGATGTGAGCTCCCTAAGCGTGTGCTCTTCCCCAGCTCGGCAAGCGGAGGCCGGTTCGGCGAGGCGAGTGCGCGAGACCCTCTAGCTCACCTAACAAGGGGAGGCAGCCCCTTCAGCGAGTTGGTTTCTTCTGCCCCAGTTCCAGAAGGGTTCAGGGAGCCTGAGATGTCTTACTATACTAGGAAGGGAGACCCGATCCAGCACGTCAAGTGATTCGAGGACGTGGTCTCGATCTGGCAGATGTCGGATGGCTTCAAGTGCCGGCTCTTTGCCATCACCCTCAAGGAGAAGGTGAGGGAGTGATTTCAACAGCTGCCGGCCAACTCTATTTACTGCTTCGAGGACCTACGCCGAGGGTTTATGTTGAGATTCACCACCTCCAAGAGGAGGAAGGAGGAAGGAGTCCTTATTCCACATCAAGCAGGGAGTGAACGAGACGTTGGGGAGTTACGTCGACCGGTTTTAGGAGGAGGTCACCCAAGTCTAGGAGATGTCAGGCCATAGCCTGATGATGGCCTTCACCCTAGGGTTGCAACTGGGTTTCTTCAGGATGGAGCTGAAGAGAGTGTCACCCCTCTCCTACGAGGAGCTTATGGAGAGGGTGGCGAGAGAGGTCGACTGGGAGACGTTGAATCCGGAGTTTGCCCGGAAGCTGGCCAGGTGGGCCATAGAGGAGGAGAAGGAGCCGAGAGGTAGCAGAGGTCAGGAGGAGAGGAGAGCTGAGTCCCGGCAGAGGGAGCAGCGGCAACTGCAGCAGCATCAACAGCTCAGGTGGGGGCATCAGGAGCCGGACCGCTGGCCGGGATGGAGGCCCGAGTGGCAGTATCAGGGGCCACAGAGAGGTTACCAGGGAAGGGACAACCGTCAGGGGGGCCAGGATCAGTTCCATCCCCTAGGATGGAGGCAGGCCCAGAGAACTCCCCTCTCCGATCAAGATCAGGTCATGGCCATAGCCATGGGAGAAAGGAGGAGAGCAGGACGGAGGAGGAGGAGGAGAGAAGTCAGGGTGGAGTTGCCCTACTGCGACTTCCACCAGGAAGAAGGGCACGCCACGGCCACGTGCCCGGAGTTCCTCGAGATGAGAGGAAACAGGGAGCAGTATCAGCAGCAGGGTCGCCAGGAGGTGAGGATCGAGGAGGTCCTGCCTCGAGCGGAGGATAATCGATGTGAAGACCGGGTGGACGTCGGAACCCGGGGAGGGATCGGAGTGATCCATAGGGGGTGAGGCTTCTCAAAAGGCGAGCCTCCACACTATGTACCGTCGGAGCGTTAGCTCCACATCCCAGACCCCCACCCCCGAAAGAGAAGATTACTTTCTTCGACGGTCTTCTCCGTCCGGTTTTTCGGGCGACCCCTTTGTCTCCGGCCGTTTTGTCCTGCCGGAGACATCGTGCTCACATCCTCCGGTGTTCTCTCCGGCGGCATGATCTAAGGGACACTCGTAGGATGTGGTTCCGTCTGATTTGAGATATTTATCTTCTTTAGTCTCTCTTCGATGGGCGATTCCTCCAAAATCTCCTCGGCTCCTCACTCCGGTGCCCTTCATGGTTCCTCCTCTGCAGTTCCTCCTCGGATCCACAGACAGTCTGGCTCGTTGAAGATAACTACTGTTGCCTTGGATCATACAAACTATCTGGAATGATCTAGGGCATCCCAACATGCTATTCGCAGTCACCAACTTTACAGACATTGATGGTACCACTCTTGAGCCACCATGTACCTAAATTGTCAAGGCGCGCGCCTAGGCGCGCCTGAGGCGCCGGGCGCACCAGTCGCAGCCCACCGCGCCTCAGCACAGCTGAGGCGGGCGATGTGCCCCAGGCGCACCTCAGGCGCGCGCCTTACAGGCTCCCAAGCGCGCCAAAGGCGCGCCCGGAGCTTTCAAGGTATATTTTTAATTTTTTTTTTGATATGGGCAAAAACATGATCTTAGGCACACCTGAGGCACCCCCTAGGCGCACTTGGGCGCCCAATTCGCTGAAAATGAGCGAATTGGGCGCCCAATTCGCTGAAAATGAGCGAATTGGGCGCCCAATTCGCTGAAAATGAGCGAATTGGGCGCCCAATTCGCTGAAAATGAGCGAATTGGGCGCCCAATTCGCTGAAATTCCACGAATTCGCCCAATTTCAGCGAATTGGGCGCCCAATTCGCCCAATTTCAGCGAATTGGGCGCCCAATTCGCCCAATTTCATTTTTTTCCCCATTTTTGCGCCTCACGTGCCTCAGGCGCGCGCCTGCGCCTTGCGCCTAGGCTCCAGGGGCCCTTTGCGCCTCGGTGCGCCTTGCGCCTTTGATAACTTAGCCATGTACTGATCCCTCATGGAGAAAATGAGATGCATACAATTCATTGGTTGTCTTGTGGTTACTTCACTCGATGTCCCCCCATGTGTATCACAGTTATATGCTGTTGGACTCTGCTTATGACATTTGGAAAAGGGCCCGTGACACCTACTCTCAGGCAGACAGTTCGACGCAGATTTATAAGATCACTTCAACGTGTTCTGGAACTGAAGTAGGGTACCATGACCGTTTCTGCCTACTATTCTGAGTTCGAACGTCTGTGTCAAGAGTTGGAATACTTCAACATCTTTACTGCTTCTTGCACTGCAGATGCGCATGCCCTACAAAAGGATAAAGACCGTTTTCGGGTTCATGTCTTCCTTATGGGGCTCAATATGGAGTTTGACGTCGCTCGCCCGCATGTCCTCCACCGTGAGCCTCTTCCCTCACTTCAGGAAGCCTTCAGTATGCTCCTCAGTGATGAAAATCGTCATTGCTCTCTCGGTTCCTCTACTGATCACTCTGCGCTGGTTAAGATTTCTCGAGGACCTCCGCTTGTGTGCAACCACTGTGGGAAGAAAGGTGATACCAAGGACATCTATTTTCGTCTGCATCTTCACCTTGCTCCAGCTGGCCGAGGTTCTAGTGCTCGTGGGATAGGTGGGCACCGTATTGGTAACCGTCAGACTGGTGATCACACTCAGTATTCTGCGAACTCGAATGAGGTTCAAGACACCTCTGGGGACCTTTCTGCTATGGAGTTAGAGACTTTTCGCCGTATGTTGCGTACCCAGAGTGACTTTACACCGCCTGGTACTACTGTTACATTTGCTACTTCAGGTCTCTCCAGTGCTCATGCTGTGTCTTCCACCCCTTCCGAGTGGATCATCGACTCGGGTGCGACAATCACATGACTGACTCTGCCTCAAGTTTTACCTAATATACTCCTCTTCTGGTCGTGATAAGGTCATTGTTGCTAATGGTTCTCTCTCTTCCATCGCTGGTAAAGGAACCGTTGCCTGGTCACCCGACCTCTCACTATCCTCGGTTTTGCATGTCCCTTCATTTTCTCGCAATCTTCTTTTCATTAGTCACTTGACTACCTCTTTAAATTATTCCATAACCTTTTTTTCCCGATGTTTGTGTGTTTCAGGATCTGGATACGAAGCGGATGTTTGGCAGTGGTAAGAATGTTGACGGACTGTACTTGCTGAACCAGTTATTTTATCCCAGTGCTCTTTCCTCCACTAGATCTTCGACGTTACATGACATCCGGCGCTGGCATCAGTGCCTTGGCCACCCTTCTGCTTTATATCTCACTAAGCTGTTTCCTGCTTTTAATCGTATAATTAAGACATTTTATTGTTACACATGTGAACAATCCAAACATGTTCGTCAGAGTTTTAGTCATGTCTTTTCCTAGTTCATGTTCGTTTGATGTTATCCGTTCTGATGTTCTGGGTCCCTCCCCGGTGTTATCTTTATCTGGATATAAATGGTTTGTTACTTTTATTGATTGTCATTCTCGTACTATTTGGACTTTATTTGTTAAAAAGAAAATGTGATGTGCTTGCTAGCTTTCAGTCCTTTCATAAAATGGCGGTGCAACAGTTTAGCGGCACAATTCGTGTGCATCGTAGTGATAATGGTGCGGAATATGATGACTGGGGAGCGTTTGGTGCCTATCTTGCTGAACATGACATTATTCATCAAACCACATGTCTCCACACTTCTACTCAAAATTGTGTCGCTGAACGAAAAAATAGGCACTTGCTGGAGGTTGCTCAGTGTTTGCTGCTTGCTATGCACCTTCCCAAGCCCTATTGTGGTGATGCGGTACTTACGACCACCCACCTTATTAACCGTCTTCCGTCTCATTCCATTTCTTATGATACACCCCTCTCCCGTCTAGTCAAGACTCACACTGTCCACACCTCTCACATCGCTCCTTGCATCTTTGGCTCAGTTTGCTTTGTCCATGTTCATACCCCACATCGTGATAAACTGGATGCACGCTCCCTACGATGTATATTTGTGGGATACTCTCCTACCACCAAAGGGTATCAGTGTTATCACCCTCCCACTCATCGCTACTACTACACTGTTGATGTTACTTTTCGTGAGGTGGAGTCGTTTTTTGGTCCTCGTCAGGGTAGACGGGTAGTAACGGTGAAGAGACCATTGACTCTCCTCCCCCGATTGTTGGCTCTCCTCATATTCCCCTTACTCATGTTCCGTGTACTGCTCCCATCCCTTCCACCTATATTTCTCCTATATTATACACATACTCCCGCAGACCCCAGACTACTGATCAAGTACAGACAATGGATGTTCAACCGATGCCAGTTACTGTCTCTGATCCAGATTCAAATGATGACATTCATGTTCCCCTTGCTCGTCTTAAAGGTAAAATAGGTGGCACTAAAGACCCCATTGCCAACTACATTTTTTACTCACCTCTCTCAGGCTCACAAATCTTTTATCTCATCTCTTCCCTCTATTATGAATCCTAAGACCTGGCAGGAGGATGTTCAGATACCTGAGTGGAAACCGGCTATGGAAGAGTAAATGTGTGCCTTGAAAAAAAATGAAACATGGCGGCTTGCTAGTTTTCTCCCTGAGAAGCGAACGGTTGAGTCACGCTGGATCTTCTTTGTTAAACAAAATCAAGATGGGGTGATGGAGTGGACCGAACGATATAAAACTCATTTGGTCGCTCATGGGTATACCCAGACCCAAGGTATTGACTACCAAGAAACCTTTGCCCCTGTTGCAAATATGAATTCTATTCAGGTGATTCTCTCTTGTGCTACTAGTCGTGGATGGGAGCTTTAACAGCTCGACGTTAAAAATGCATTATTGCATGGTGATCTGGAAGAAGAAGTCTACATGACAATTCCTCCGAGCTTTATCAAAGAAGGATTCAATGGAAATGTCCGTCGACTGCAGAAATCCCTATATGGCCTGAAGCAGTCCCCGAGAGCTTTGTTTGGACGGTTTAACAAGACCATGCTTCAATTTGGCTATGCTCAAGGGTAAGCTAATCATACTCTCTTTATCAAGTGGAGAGGAGCGCATGTATCAATTCTTATTGTGTACGTGGATGATATCATCATTACAGGTGATGACATAGAGGAGATTGTTCACTTGAAAGAACAACTGGGTAAACAATTTGAAGTCAAGGATCTGAGGAAGTTGAAATATTTCTTGGGAATTGAAGTAGTGAGGTCTCGACGAGGGATATTCATCTCTCAGAGAAAGTATATCCTTGATCTTCTGGATGAAACTAAGATCCTAGGGTGTGCTCCCGTGGATACCCCAATTGAGGCTAATCACAAGATTGACGCGGATACTAGTTGGGAGAAAGCAGATGTTTCAAGATACCAACAATTGGTTGGAAGGCTCATATATTTATCTCATACTCGCCCTGATATTACGTACGCTCTGGGTGTCCTGAGTAGATTCATGTACTCACCCTCAATTCGCCATCAGCAGGACGCGTATCGAGTATTGCGATACCTTAAGAAGTCTCGAGGACGTGAGATTCTGTTCTATGCAAACCAACCTTTGGATATTGAAGTGTTTACATATGCCGATTGGGCTGGTAGTCAGAATGATAGAAAGTCTACTACCGGGTATTGCTTATTCGTGGGTGACAACCTTGTATCGTGGAAGAGCAAAAGACAGAATGTTGTTGCTCGCTCAAGTGTTGAAGCATAATATAGGGCTATGACGCAATGGGTTTGTGAGGGATTGTGGTTGAAGAAAATTCTCTAAGACATGGGTCTCCAAGTGAACAAACCAGTTACTATCTACCGCGCCAACAAGTTTGCCATTAGTATTGCACACAAAACATGTTGAAGTTGACAAACAGTTCATCAAAGATCACTAGACAAGGGGAATATTTGCACTCCATTCGTAAACTCATATGATCAGCTAGCCGATGTCTTCACCAAGGGGTTAAGCATTGACAATTTCATGAACAATACTAACAAATTGAGAATGATCAATATATATTCCCAACTTGAGGAGAAGAGTTGAACATACACGTTTTATTTACGTTTATGTTTTTTCACATTTAATTGTTCACGTGATATGTCACGTGTATTTTGGCCTATATATTTTTATGCTTTGCCCGGTTCTAGGGCATCAAAATAATAGAATCCTAATTTCTACTTAATCATCAATAAAACTAACAAAATATATACTCCAACAAATTAAGAGAGACTGGACCTGCAAGACAAAATAAAAATGATCAAATGGATGTACAAAACTCTTACATAGTTTGGTAAGAAAATTAATACACTGATTCTCGTTATATTTGCATGCTTCACATTCCAAAATAGATTCAAACACAAAAGTTGACAGAAGCTGATGATGGATGCACGTTATTGTTCACAAATTATTTTGATACCACTCTTGAGGTAATGTTCTCTCTAAGGAGAGCCCGAGCCTAACAATGATCCAACATAAAAGACTTCACACATAAGGGCTTCTTATATAGGTGGAGACCCCGCTACAAAACGAACACACTAATGACAAAATGACACATAGTTAATACAATATTATTATAAAGGTAAATACGTCATTGAGAGATTCTCGTGAGGCATGTCCAATCGTCCGAGCGCATGCTAATGTCATGTACACAATCTGTATATGTATCAACACAGTAGTCCCGAAGAGCGACCTTGTCCCCCAAATCAAGCGAGATGGGCCTTGAAGACTGAAGGCATGGCGTAAAACACACTAGTTGGGCCAGCGGGGTCGCCACAAGTATAAGAACCAATGAGCAAATTTGTCGATGTCTTTTGTAACCCGTTGTGCGAAAATAAGTTCAACAATGGAAATGGAGAGTGGTGGTGATATGGCGCCATAATGAAGGTGACAAGACGATCGTTGCATACAAAAGTGAGCATATGAAACCTACATGAAGACATGTTGGTCTTCTGCATGTGGGCATCGTTTGGAAAAGAATGAAATGAGGAAGTAGTGAGGGAGAGCGAATGTGGGCCACACATTTTAAGAGGGAGATGGGTGTGGAGGTGGGTGAACCATGGGCAAGGTGGAGTACAAAAGACACATGTTATTAAGGGGCCCAGGGGATGGCTTGGGGCGTGGAACACTGCACGAAAAGGGGATTCGGATCGAGACTCCTGAAAAGCAAAATGGGATTGGTGGATGAATGACCTGTCAGAGGCGGGGGCCATGCGGTCTACATGGAGAGGCATGTAGGAGGAGGCCCGTTGGGGAGCAGAGATGATGCCATGATTGTTATGGTGCTTGAGGAAAAAGCCGGTGATGAAGCGCAAGTGCTATGACAAGGTGGTCATCCGTGACAACTTCGATTCGAATGTATCAAGCGTTCACTGAGTCCGAGAGGAGGGCCACCGAGATGTGGTAGGAGGCACTGAAGGGACACTGAGATGCGAAAGGAGGAATTGGAGGGCCGCTGAGATGCAGAAAGACTCGCTGGAGGGATGACGAGAGTCTGAGTGACATGCTGGAGGGAACACAGTTGAAGGATGACGAGTTAGGACGCGTGGGGAAGACGACAATCAGACGGGATGATAACACAAAGGATGCTTGTGGGACCCGGAGCTCCTATCGCGAGCGTCGGGCGGCATGGTCAGCGAGTCGTGCCAGAGATCTAGAGGTAGGGCGTGGTCGTAGCGGTTGGGAGGGACGAGACCAACAAAAGATGTTGGAATTAATCGGGCGTTGGCTAGAATAACGAAGTTGATCCAATTAGGGTTTCAACGAAAAGCCTAAATGAGCGACATGTCGTACCAATTGATAGGTGCACACCATCATTTACAAATTATCATAAGAAATATGCGGGATACAAATTCTCGAAACATGTTCGATACCACTCTTGAGGGCAGGTTCTCTCTAAGAGCCTTTTTTCCAAGAAGAGCCCAAGCCTAACAATGATCCATGATAAAATACTTCATAACTAAATGCTCCTTATATAGGTGGAGACCCTGCCACAAGACGAAGACACTAAAGGACAAAAGACATAATTAGTACAATATTATAAAAAGGTAAAAATACTTTAATGAGAGACTCTCGTGAGGTGAGTCTAATCGTTCGAGCGCATGCAAATACCATGTACACACTGCGTATACATATCTGCTGATGAATAAGATGAAAAGGAGAATGACGAAGACATTGATGCCACAAAATAGAGAAGCCTTTGCTGAAAATGCTGAGAAAATAGAAACTTTGTTCAGATAATAGAATCTCCACGGTTCAATCCCAATAACAATTGTCTTCTTTGATTGAAGGTCTTGAAAATTACAATGAGTTGAAAAGAATGAGACACACTTTGTAAATATTTTGTAAGTGCAATGACAAACAATAAATTGCAAGGAGAATTGAGGATATATAAAGTGTCATCCAATTTGAGAAGAGAGGTGGTAGTAACAATGGTAGTTCCACAAACGAGAGGTGAGCCATCGATCAAAACCACGGTTTGTAATTGAGTATGTCTTGTGAGGCGAGTGAAGACAAGAGAATTCTCGATCATATGATTGGTGATACCGGAGTCGGCGAGTCACTTACATTGAGCAACAACACACACGATACCAGAAGAAGTGACAATAAAGGTAGATGAGACACAACAATCTCCATGTAGAGATGTGACACTAAATTCAAGAAGGATAAATATACCATGAGCTCATATATGGGCCTGTGTAATTGGGCTTTAACAACTATGAAGTGCCTTAGTTGTTTTCAGCCAGTTAGCCAGTAGGTCAACCTTGACCGCGAGCAGTTTAGGGTCCAACACTGCTCAAAATGTGCGGTGAGTGTGGAGTGTGGACGTGGGTATCTGATCTAGAAATATTCCTTTCCCTTCCAACAATGGCTGATCCAAATGGCCATCCTAACCTTCCTCCAGAATTCACCATGAGGCAAGATTTGACTACCATGCAACATTCTGTTGAGGCCGTTTCCCAATTTGTTGGGGTAGTGTCATAACTCCTTTGTTCCTTCACCCCTCTCGTGCCTCTCTTGCCACCACAAATCCTTTCTTTTGTGCAACATACTCAACAACCCCATGTTACTTCTACCTCTGTTCCCGGAGCATCTCATCCCTCAAATCTTCTTTCAGTAGTTACTCGTGCTGCACCAGCCAGTGCACCACCTCCGCCAACTCGTGTAGACGATGATTCCGAGGAAGAAGACCATGGGTTTTGGCCCCCCTTTCAACCAAAATCCAAGCTTTCTTTTTTCAACTGATTTTTGGCAACCAAAATTGCCAATGTACAATGGAAATGAAGTCCCAAATACACATCTGAGTCGTTTTGAATCTTCTCTGGCTGCAAGAAGTTTGTCAGGAAGTTTGAAGTGTCGATTCCTCTTTGCTCTCTTGGAAGGATCAGCAATTGATTGGTTCTTTGGTTTGCCTGCCGGAGTATCAGTAGTATTGGAGAGTTCAAAAGTTTGTTGACGTTGAACTTGCCAGTTTGAAGAGGTTGAAGCGTGGACCAGATCATCTGTTGGATCTACGACAAAGCGAGAATGAGTCTTTGCGGGATTGTGTCACTCAGTTCTTGAGGGCAAAGGACGGCGTGCAATCAATGGATGAAATGATCTCGGAAGTCGTTTTGATAAGGGAACTTCACGACTGATTTTTTAAATATTAGTTGAATGTCCTCCCTCCAACCACTTTTTCTCAAGTTTTGGAGCTCGCCAAGCAACACAAGGACTGACCACTTTTTCTTAAATATTAGTTGAATGTCACGGCGAGAAGAAGATAGGCGACAATCTGATCGTCATTAGTTGTTCAATCGTGGTGGCCGGATGCGCCCCAACACCACAACAAGCGCCCCCACCAATGAATCGTTTGTCATTCATACTACCGCGAGAAGTTAACCTTCCCTTGTTGAATCAGCCCTAACGCAGATTGTTGCCGCCATTCGCCCCTCCAACTTCTTTTGACCCCCTCCTATGTTGGCTCCGCTGCATCCGTGGAATAAGGTATTGTATTATGAATATCATTGAGAGATTGGCCACACTACTGATCAGTGTCAGCTGCTGAAAGAGTTTCTGCACCACTTTTTCCAGGAAGGAAAGTTGCAAGAATTCTTGTTAAAGTTCCTTTTGGTAAAGGAAAAAGAAAAAGTTGGTGATGACGCAAGACTTTTCCAGGTCACTCCGTAAGAGTTGAATGTTGATGTCTGGACCATCAATGAAGGCCTTGACTTAGAAGTGAGAAAGCCGAGCTAGAGTGAAGCGAGTGTGCATTGGAGAAGTTGCTCTCGTCACCCTTGTGACGCAGCCCGTTCCGATGAGAACCATCTCATTCTCTCAAACAGTTCTTGTGCTCTCCGGAAAACCGTTCCATGACACTATCATCGTCACGTCAGTCCTTACGAATGCCAACGTTCGACGCATTATGGTGGATATCGGGAGTGCCGTCAATATTTTTTCAAAAAGGCTTTCTTTGTTGCAGAACAGGAACTTCGTTCCTTGAAGGCACACGACAGACCGTTATTCGGCTTCGTGGGAGATTATATAAAAGTAGAGGGGTGCATCCATCTCCCAATTATTATGGGCAGTATTGTGAGGATGATCACCTTCATGAATATCATTGGCTTGGATACATATAATGCCATTTTTAGCAGATTGTTGCTCAATACTTTCGAATCCATCTGTCAACTTGACACTTAATGATGATTTTTTGGGCCAACGACAAATAACTTGTCGTATTTCAGAGATGTTATGTAGAAGCTGTAAATGTGGTGGAAGGTGCCCATGAAGAGGAGGTGTCTTGTCTCTTACTAGCTGGTTCGAGTGGAGGTGGAAGATGGAGAGGAAGGATAAATAAGTTTTGTAATCAACAGAGAGTTCTCGGAGGACGAAAGAGAGCTTATCAGGTGTCTGCATGAGAATCTCGATGTTTTTGCCGGGTTGCCTAATGACATGACCTGGATTGACCCACGTGTTGCATGCCACAAGCTGAACATCCATCCCAACGTTTGTCCGGTAAAGTAGAGGAAGCAAAAGGTTGTGGACGATTTGGCGGTCCCCTATACGGGGAAAGGTGGAAAAGTTTCTCAAGACCGGGTTCATGCAAGTAGCACAATATCCTGAGTGGATTTCAGATCTTGTGATGGTTAAGAAGCCGACAGTGGCGTGTGTATTGAATTCCACAACTTAAATAAAGCTACCCCCTTCCTTCAATTGATGCCTTAGTCGATTCTGCGTCTGGCCTTTCTTTTTTGAGCTTTCTCGGCACATTCTCAGGATATCACAGATTCAGCTACATCCTCCGGATCAGCCCAAGACTTACTTTTATCACCAGTGAAGGTTGTTTCTTCTATAGGTTGATGCCCTTCAGCCTCAAAAATGTCGATGCTACTTATCAACGAGCCATGAATTTCCTTTTCAAGACCCAAAAGGGGAGGATTGTGGAGATCTATTTGGATGATCTACTCATGAAGAGCAAGACATTTTGGGACCACATTGTTGATTTAGAAGAGGCATTTTCCACCTCGCGCCAACATCATATGAAGCTTAACCCGCTCATATGCACTTTTGGCACCAACCGAGAAAGTTTCAGGGTCATCTGCTAACTCCACATGGAATTGAACCAAACCCAGACAAAGTCAACACACTTCTACAGATGAAGTCCCCTTCAAATCTCAAAGAGCTCCATCGATTGATTGGAAGAATTACAGGCCTCGACCATTTATTTTCAAAAATTGGTGAGAAGGGATCGCTTTTCTTCAAATGCTCTTGAAGGTAGCATCTCAGTTCGAATGGACTGCCGAGTGCGAGATGGCACTGCAAGAACTGAAGAAACTATTGTCTACTCCGACACTGCTTTGCTACAGTGCCCTTGCAAATAAGAACCACTCTACCTTTATCTCGATGTTGGCAATGTAGCGGTTAGTTCCGTTCTTACTCACAAAGAATATAACATACAATTCCCCGTTTTCCATGTCAGTAGGACCATGATGGGCGCAAAATTGAAATTCCCCATTCTCGAAAAGCTTGCTCTTGCTCTACTCACTACTGCACAAAAAATTCATTTGTACTTCCAATCAAATCCGATCCGTGCTGTCAATGATCGACCTATCAAGGCTATCCTTCACAAGGTTGAATGTTCATGCATACTTGCCAAGTGTGTCATTGAGTTAGGTGAATTTGACCTCACTTCAATCCTCGAACTGCTATGAAAGCTCAAGTGCTTGCTGATTTTGTAACAGGCTTTACATGCGCAGTTGAATCTCTTCCAACTGCCACTCCATGAGAACTTTTTGTTGATGGTACTTTTGGAATTCTAGTTGGTATAAGAATTCTTCTCCAAAATTCAACTGACGTTCTTGTCCAATTGAGTATTTTTATTACTTTCACAATCTCCAATAATTAGACAAAATATGACACTCTTCTTATTGGCCTGTGTATTACTCGAGGCCTCTGCGTAATCGCTTTGCACGCCAAGTAATCACCTTGCAAATTCATGGAGAATATGAAGCATGTGAGCCAACGCTGCTACAATAACTCAGCGAATTGAAGGATCTCATTGGAAATTTTGAATAGTTCACCATCTATCATATTCCGAGAGATGAAAACACATTTACCGATGCATTGGCCAAAGAATTATTGTAGCTGGAGTACCCTCCACCACCTTATCTAGCCCGTTGATTGCCGAGATGAAAATTGGTGTTGTTGAAGCTGATGAAAGTTGGATGTGCCCCATTGTTCAATATTTGTCAATTGACACATACCATCCTTCGGTCATTAAGAATCACCGACTACAATCTTCAACAAAAAGTTGCTTATTACACTCTTATCAACAAACAACTTTATCACCAATCCGTTGTCCCGATGTGTTGCAGGAAAAGAAATTCAACAAATTCTCCAAGAAGTTCATAGTGATGAAGGTGATAGTCATTCTGCAGAGCACTCCCTCTTTCGATGAATCATACAACAAGGATATTACTGGTCCTTTGTGAGCAAGGATACTGATGTACACACGCAAAAGTGTCTCAAATGTCAAAAGCTTGCTGCCTTATAGTTAAAGTCCGCCCAAATGCTACACTTAATGATCACATGCCCTTGACTTTTCACTCTCTAAGGAATGAATGTCTTAGGCCCTTTTCCTCTGCCCTCCGGACAAAGAAGATTCACATTTGTGCTTATAGACTATTTTACTTTGTGGATTGAGGCTCTAGCACTGGTCAAAGTTACCACACCTGTTGCATGCAATTTCATATGAGGAGAAATCATTTGTCGACACGGACATCCTCAAGCTATTATCACATATAATGGATCTCAGTTCACCTACGTGCCGCTTGAAAGAGGGAGTATGCTGCCACCTAACTCTCGTTTGCCCTAAAACCATCCTCAGAAAAGGGTGTGACTTAGTCATCTCGCGCCTTCTCATCCTGAACTTTCGTAAGCCCGGAGTTAGCCTTTGGCCATAGTTTTCGCAGATGCTCTGCCACCTCCCGGTCGTAAGGCCTGAGCCAGCCTCAGGAAAGGGTGTGACTTAGTCATCTCGCGACATCTCCTTGAACTCTTGTAAGCCCGGAACCAGCCTCCGGCTTGAGTCTTCGCAAATACTCTATCACCTCACTCTCGTAAGCCCTGATTCAGTCTCAGACAAGGGTGTGACTTAGTCATCTCACACCATCTCCTTGAATTCTTGTAAGCCCGGAGCAAGCCTCCACCAGAGTTTTCACAGATACTCTGTCACCTCACTCTCGTAAATCCCGAACTAGCCTTAAACAAGTGTGCGACTTTGTCATCTCACGTCATCTCAGTGATACACTTCGTAAGACCGGAGCCAGCCTTCGACCAAAGTCATTGTAAAGGTAGGAACATCTGGTTGCAAAAACTGAGAAGTGAATGTGTGGAAGGTGGGATCTCCGACGATCGCTTGAGGGGGAGCTCAACCAGCAAGCTCTCAGGTGTGAGTTGGGATCTCCGGCCATCGCTGGCCAACTTCTTTGTTCTCAGCTAGTGAACCGGTATGGTAGCCCAGGCCACATATAGTTCATCGTTGCGTGATGAACTGTGGTCGGCGGAGGTGGAATGGGGCATATACAATGTTGCATTCTCATTGCTTGCTTCGGGAGCCAAAATAGGATGAAGTGTCATGGTGAATGATATGGCGTGGGCGTGAGTGAATGCGTGTAGGAGTACCATGATTTTGGAAAGTATAATGTTTGTTGGGTGGTGAACGAGTGCAATTGGAGGGTTGGTAATGGTCTTGAGTCTGAGTTGTGGGTTGCATTTGAGATTAATAAGAGATGGTTTGGGTTCATTTGGGTGAAGTTTAATATTTCAAATGGTAGGGGGTTTATGTGTTGCTGAGTTTGGCAGCATTAGCGTTGTTTTGGGAGTACAATGAGCTTGATGTTGGGAGGCATGGAGAAGTACACTAATGCTTCTTAATCAATGAGTTGTTGTGGGGCAATAAAAAAATGGAAGGCTTTTGGAATAATTATTGGATGAAAAGAACGAGTTGTTTTTGCATTGTTGGTTGGGACTTGCGATGGTGTTAGGAAGCCGAAGCATGGATGAAGATGGTTGGGACTTGTGATGGTGTTAGGAAGCCGAAGCATGGAGGAAGATGGGTAAAAAGGACGAGTTTTGCGGCAGTGGGATTGTTTTGGGAGTAGAATGAGCTTGATGTTGGGAGGCATGGAGAAGCACACTAATTAGCCTCTTAATTAATGAGTTGTTCTGGGACAATAAGAAAATTGAAGGATTTTAGGACAGTGATTGGATGAAAAGGATGAGTTGTTTTCGCATTGTGGGTTGGGACTTGTGATGTTGGGAAGACAGCATGGATGAAGATGAGTGAGGGGGCAAAGTTACATACTGGGGTCAATGAAGGTTCTACAAAATTGAGTCCTACTAGTGTTGGGAAGTGGAGCAGCTTAGGGGCGTTGTTGTCAATGAGTGTTGTGTGAGGGGAAGATATGATTGAGTAGGTTAGGGTATTTAGTGCTTAGTCAGAGTTTAACATGATGATGAAGTTGCGGAGGGTGTGCCTGACTGCCTGGATTGGTCTTATGAACAAAAAGCAATGCAAGCTTTGGTGCGGTTTGTTGGCAATCCTAATATTTGTAGGAATAGAGAAAGATAGTTGGGTGAGCAACGACTGGATAAAATGAAGTGAAATGTTAATTGAATTAAGTGAGGGATGTAGTGGGGTGCTCCCAATGAGAGGTAACACAAAGTGAAGAAAGAGGAAAGACACCATGTCTGTGTCGGTGGAAGTATGCGAGATGTTCATCTTCTTTCTGATTAATAAGAGGATGATGGAGAGAAATTCAAAGTTGGCAACAGCGTTTGTGTTGTCATGGGGTGTTGGTAACATCCAGGATGAGATATTGTGGGCTTGTGGCTTGTTGTCATATGGACGATGATGTTGGGGCCCAAGTATTCCCGAGTGATTTTGAAAATTACTGGAGTACCCAACCTCTTGAGTCTCAATTGGATGTGATGTGAATGTGAGTTGTATTGGAGATTAATGAGTGGAGGTTTGGGTTTATTTGGGTTGAGTTTAATATTTCAAATGGTAGTGGATTTAGGTGTTACTGAGTTTGGCGGCATTAGCGTTGTTTTGGGAGTAGAATGAGTTTGATGTCGGGAGGCATGGGGAAGTACATTTATGCCTCTTAATTAATGTGTTGTTTTGGGGCAATAAGAAAGTGAAAGGCTTTCAGGACAATGAGTGGATGAAAAGGACGAGTTGTTTTTGCATTGTGGGTTGGGGCTTGCGATGGTGTTGGGAAGCTGAAGCATGGATGGCGATGGGTGAGGGTGGCGATGTTACTTGTTTGGGTAAGTGGAGATGCTATAAAATTGAGTACGACTTGTGTTGGGAGGTGTAGCAAGTTGGGGGTGGTGTTGTCAATGGGTGTTGTGTGGGAGGATGAGATGATAGAGTAGGTCAGGGTATTTAGTGCTTTGTTAGTGCCTAACATGATGATGGCATTGCTGAGGGTGTGCTTCACTCGGTCTTGTGAGCAAAGAGCAATGCAAGCTTGGGTGCGGTGTGTTGGGATCCTTATATGTGTGGGAGTGGAGAAAGATTGTTCGGTGAACGACGACCGGATAAAATGGTGTGAAATGTTAATTGAAGGAAGTGAGGGATGTGGTGTGGTGCTCCCAATATTGAGGTAGCACAAAAATGAAGAAAGGGGAAAGACACCATGTCTGTGTCGGTGGAAGTATGCGGGTTGTTCAACTTCTTTCTGATTAACAAGAGGATGATGGTGAGAAGTTCAAAGTTGGCAGGAGCGTTTTTGTTGTCGCGTAGTGTTGGTAACATTCAGAAGGAGATATTGTGGCTTGTTGTCATGTGGACGATGATGTTGGGGCCGAGTATGCCCGAGTGATTTTGGAAATTACTGGAGTGCCCGATGCCATTGCTGATGGAAGTTGGGACAACAAACTCTCGTTGGTGTCATCAACGTCAAGGAGACCTGATGACGCTATAAACGTTTTTTGTGGTCGGCATTGTTGGGGACGTCGACGCTGAGTCCATCCTTATGGGGAGAGATTAGGGCACAGAGGGGTAGAGTACTCTTTGTGACAACATAAGCTCGTGCAATGGGTGGCTCGTTTGGCGAAAATCTTATTCAACGTTGTGTGCAGTTGCTGTAGAGTGCTTCCTCGACACTCTTTTAGTTCATGGAAAGGTCAGATCATTGTTATGAAGTTGATTCATGTAATCGAGAATTTAACATAGCCTGAACACAAAGTAATAAAACCAAATGATTGTAGTTTGGTTAACGTTTTCATGAGTTAGTACAGCGAATGGTCTTTGCTCAAGAAAATTAGGTGCACACAGTCAAAAGAAAGCTGACAATAATATTTATAATATGGAAAATTTAGGAAGTAAAAGTATAAGGGCCGGTCCTAGTGCTAAAAGATCTACTATATTTTTTTATTATAACATGAGTCCCTTCTTTAATAAGTCAGGCGGCCTTGTATGGTTGAACGTCTTATGCAGTTTGAGAATCCTAAGAAGCTTGAGTTCCCCGTGTCACTAGAAATTGTTGAGTTTTTCATAATACATAAATTGTCAATGTATCTGAATGCTCTATGAACTTTTACTTAGATCTTGAATCAGTTCGGATTCGCAGCCTCCAATGCACTATCAAAATCTTTAGACTAAGAATTTTTCTGGTGCTCTCTTGGCTGATTAGATGAAAATATGAGGGCAAAACCTCATTTTATTAAGTTGATATGTGGGGTGCCTATGATTATTGATGATGATGATCAATAAGATTTTTCAAATTATGTCACATGGATCATCAACTTTGTCAAGCAAAAATGATTTTTCATTGATCATAAACTTAGCTGACCATTGTATGTTCGGAGAAGGGCGGTTGTCGGTGGCTTCCAAAGTTCTGAAAAAGAAAAAAATTTCTAATCAAGATAAATTTTAAAGAATTTTCGTATATTGTGATGATGGTTATTCGATTTGATCACCAGATCTTTGAAAATTAGCTCCAGAATGTCAATTTGGGCGAAATTCAAGCCTATCATATCTCCATGTAAACTTTGGATTGAAGAGTTTGTTATGTGTTTTTTTGAGAGGTGATGAACGATTTTGAATTTTGTTAAATGGTCAAGAAATGGATTCTTAAAATTTTCAATTCGTATGAGTTGAAGAACCTTTTTCCCCCAAATCCCTGGGTGGTGAGGAAGAAGATAAACTAAGATGGACTAAGATTGCACAAAAATCGAACATGAATATAACTCGCGGGGACCCCTCATTGACCCTTAGTCAGTTTCATTTTTAGAGACTGGGGAGGAACCAAAATATTGAATTAACCTCAAGATTTAAAACTCTGGCAACCCCCCCACCCACCCACCACACACACACATCGACGAGGCACAAATACTTGTTATGGCCTTACATATCACATCTGAAACATTTTGGAGTCTGAAACTCTCAGAATCCGATCTCAGAAACTCTTTGAAATCATTTCTTTTATTTTGAAATTATTTTTTTTGAAACTCTCAGATACTCCTTGATACACTCGAGTATGCTCAAAAATACTCAAAAAATGTGTATGTTGTAATGATGATACTGAGCACGGCATGTATTTGGATGATAAATGGTGGGAGTCGATTGATTACATATTTACATTCATGAGTCTTATTTATAATATTATATGCCTTTGGACGCATAAAGCTTGTCTTTATTTAATACATGAGATGTAATGATTGAAAAATTGACGTGAAAGTCACATATATCTTCATTTTAAGTTGTATGTATATTTAAATAATTAAGTTTGAAAACATATCTCATATCCTATTTTTTTTGAAAATCACGGATCTCGTATCTATATTTGTATCATATCTCGTATCCTATCTCTGTCCCGTGCAACTTAGACCTCATAAAATTTCTTGCCAATTGAGGAGCATGTCTCCTTAATTAAATACATTAAAAAAACAAATACCATTTTATTACAAATAGTACTCGTGACATTCAAAATCGATTCCTTGCATTCTGTCATGATTGCTGGTTGGTCCCAGTGTTGTACGCCGCTCCGTGCAAAACCCAATGTTCACTTGTAGGGTGATGAAGATCGATGACTTTTTGATCATCAATGGATGATCAGAGACCACCATTGCCACGCATGAAGGGAACAAATTATCATCAGAAATAGGGGATACAAATCGTCGTGAAACACGTTCGATACCACTCTTGAGGTGCAGGTTCTCCTCTAAGAGCTTTTTCAAGAAGAGCCCAAGCCTAACAAGATCCATGATAACTACTTCATAACTAAAGGCCTCCTTATATAGGTGAGACCCCTGCCACAAGACGAAGACACTAAAGGACAAAAGACATAATTAGTACAATATTAAAAAAAGTAAAAAACTTTAATGAGAGACTCTCGTGAGGTGAGTCTAATCGTTCGAGCGCATGCAAATACCATGTACACACTGCGTATACATATCTGCTGATGAATAAGATGAAAAGGAGAATGGCGAAGACATTGATGCACAAAATAGAGAAGCCTTTGCTGAAAATGCTGAGAAAATAAAAACTTTGTTCAGATAATAGAATCTCCCCGGTTCAATCCCAATAACAATTGTCTTCTTTGATGAAGGTCTTGAAAATTACAATGAGTTGAAAAGAAATGAGACACACTTTGTAAATATTTTGTAAGTGCAATGACAAACAATAAATTGCAAGGAGAATTGAGGATATATAAAGTGTCATCCAATTTGAGAAGAGAGGTGGTAGTAACAATGGTAGTTCCACAAACGAGAGGTGAGCCATCGATCAAAACCACGGTTTGTAATTGAGTATGTCTTGTGAGGCGAGTGAAGACAAGAGATTCTCGATCATATGATTGGTGATACCGGAGTCGGCGAGTCACTTACATTGAGCAACAACACACACGATACCAGAAGAAGTGACAATAAAGGTAGATGAGACACAACAATCTCCATGTAGAGATGTGACACTAATTCAAGAAGGATAAATATACCATGAGCTCATATATGGGCCTGTGTAATTGGGCTTTAACAACTATGAAGTGCCTTAGTTGTTTTCAGCCAGTGAGCCAGTAGGTCAACCTTGACCGAGAGCAGTTTAGGGTCCAACACTGCTCAAAATGTGCGGTGAGTGTGGAGTGTGGACGTGGGTATCTGATCTAGAAATATTCCTTCCCTTCCAACAATGGCTGATCCAAATGGCCATCTAACCTTCCTCCAGAATTCACCATGAGGCAAGATTGACTACCATGCAACATTCTGTTGAGGCCGTTTCCCAATTTGTGGGGGTAGTGTCATAATCCTTTGTTCCTTCACCCCTCTCGTGCCTCTCTTGCCACCACAAATCCTTTCTTTGTGCAAACATACTCAACAACCCCCATGTTACTTC